>WFKH01010931.1:4242665-4288068 GCA_016163765.1 Magallana hongkongensis | reverse complement strand
GTGAGCTTGGCCTTGATGACTTACTTGAGACTGTGAGCTTGGCCTTGGTCTGAGCCTCCCCCAGGGAGTTACTGAAGATACACCGGTACTCCCCCATCTGGTCCCGCCTCACATTTGGGAGGGTCAGGCTAGCTTTCCCAGTCATCGGATCAAAAGTGGTCCCTACCAAGACGATCTTGTTCCCCTGGAACCAGGAGACTGACGGGGGTGGGGAGCAAGAGACGCAGCACTCCAAGGTTATGTTCTTCCCTTCTGATGCCGAGACGTCGCGCATCACTGACTTAATCTCAGGACAGCCTGCAAACAAAAAAGACAGAACATTGCTTCTTCAAAGAATGTTACATGTCCTTTGGATGACATTTAATGCTCCTGAGTTCCAGAAAATGACAGCAATAGCCTGTATGAAACAATATCATTTTTGTATTGCTCGGTTAAATTCACTACAACATTTATATTTGCTGTTGTTAAAGGATTAAAATGTTTACACTGAGCAGGACACGGCACCATCCTCTTAGCAAAACAAACACAAAAGTACTGGATCAGGAAGAACCTTGACTTCTAACACCCACTACATATAAACAGGAGTATTGTCTAATCAACAAAGACAGTTAGGATCACAAAAACCCATCACGGTTACTCCATAAAAACTCTGTAAAACACAAACAGCTATTATGAAGGTATTATCACATGCAAGGGATGAAAAGACGACACTTCACACTAAGCCTACACATTCTCCAGCCAGAGCTGGAGTTTAAGACATCCGAGAGATGCAATTTTCGATCATGACTATTCTTTTCTAACAAGCTGAGAATTGAGATGCCTTCAAAATCTGAAAAATGAAAGGGTCAGTCAGATGAAGAATGAAGTTAGATTTCAGCTGCAGCAACTAATTATCTTATTAACATTCCAAGATGAGAGTGAAGGTGATTGATGGTTAAAAGGAGAAGCTCAAATTAAGCTTCAATCACAAATCATTCCTAAGTAAGTCTACAGATCAATTAACAGTTAAATGGCTGTTCATGCAGTGAATGTACATTACTTTAAGCAGATTAGGTTTCGGCTGTTAAAGTTCTAGCAAATGAAGAGATGACAACAAACAACACCTTATCAAAGCCAAGATCTATGGTGATAAGAGCTGTGGTGTTATATTTGATTGCAAACTTGAAAGTCAAGTAAGAGCTAGGCTCTGCTACCTGCAGGCTTCCCGTGGAAAATGTGAGTGAGCTCCTCTTTCTCTTCCTCGTCTGACCCAGTCCCATACCCACTGCTGGCCTTGGAAATGTCCATGCGATTAGGAGCACTGTGCTTCGGATCAACTTCCAACTGCTTCCCAGCAGGAGAGGGAGCTCTTTCTGCAGCATCAGGCCCCAACTCTTTAACAGTACTTAAAATGTGTCTCTTTGATTCCTCATCTTTTAATTGCTTTGACCTTGTCAGTTGAACTTTAGCCTCTGCTTTATCCCCCCAGGTTTCCCCTTTGGTAGCAGAAAAATTTTCACTCTCCACTGTAAAATCTCTTTCCTCTATTTCTTCCCCCTCAAAATCAGTCCTTTTGCGAATGTTATAAGCCGACCTTGTGAAGTAGTCTGAGCCCCTGGAGGTCACCTTTCTTCGGGTTTTTATGACGTCCTTGACATAATTATCGGTCCCTCCCGGAGATGTGACCTTGCTCTCAATCACCGTGTCCTTCTCCTCCTCCTGTGATCGGCTCTCTGTCCGTCGGAGTCGAGTTTTCTCCGTCACTGTTCGTTCTCCATCGTCCCTCTGGGTCACACTCTGGACGGTCACTGATCCGTCGTCTCCCTCCAGCACAGAGATGGTGGACCCCGTGGGCTGGACGACCAGTGCTTCCTCCACCTGTGGGGAACAATTTACCCTCAGCATGGCCCTGTCTGTGACTTCCTCCTCAATGCTCTCCTCAGTAGACTGGACCCGCTCCTGATAATTATACAAAAAGACACTATTTACCTAATGAAACACATAGCCCTCGTAAACTCTGACATCTCATAAATCCTGTATCGTAAATTATTGATAAATGCAACATGTGTTTTAGCTAACTTTTTAATTTAGATGTAGACAGCTAGAAAGATGGCTGCCTATCTAATTATCATTAGATACATTTCTTCTGTTCACTTGAATTTACCATTAACCCCTAGTTCTACACTTTAGTTGACAGAATCCACAGATCAGTCATCCCATATGGGGTTTTTCTAGATTTGGGATTCCTTTTATACAAACACAATGCTTGAACTATACTCATTGGTGCATTTTAAATGGGTTATCTCCCTTGACGGAGAAACAGATGGGGGATCATTTACATAAAACTATGTAATGAAAATGACCAACAAATACATATGACCTAAATATTGCACGAAATGAAATTCAAATTTTTTCTCAATTCCTAACAAGCTCAGGTAGAAAATACATAGGTTGTGTTCTAGGATTGTAAGCAAAACATATCAGGTAATCTTGTCAAATTTTCTACATGAATTCTCTCAGGAACCGAGACGCTTCCCAATGAAAATAAAATCCCACGGCTGACATATCAATTCCCCCTGTATACCAGGGTCACCTGTCAACAAACCAACATGGTGTCAGGGTTAGAATGTCAGCTGCTCTGATTACATGAAGCTATTTAACCCTCTAAATGAGCCCCTAAAATCACCTGATGTCAATTTAAAAATGAAATTATAAAGGACTTCTGTGTAGTCTACAAATACCTACATCCCCCTGACAAATGACTGATTCAGGTAACATTACAGACTCTGATACCCAGACGTTTTAGTTAGAGTTTAGCTAAATTCTCAGAGCCGGGGAATTACAGGTGCACAGACTTTTGTCTGACTTTTATTACATTCTCTGGAGCTGGTCTACATTTCTTTAATACATGTGAAATCGCATAAACTTTGTTGGTCTAGTTTTTAACATTTACATGTCAATAGGGAAAGGCACTGATTTAAATTGTTTTGTATTGACAGAATTGCCTGGATGTTACTCAATATGTCTTGTCCCATTCGACCCCCTCCCTAGCAACATATGACCCCCAGCCCTGTGTTTTCACTAACTCTCAAAGCCTCATTGTGTGTCGTCAATGCTAACTACTCCCCCCTACACCTATTCTAACAAACACTGCATCAATGCACTATTCACCAATTACATGTACATAAAATCATTAGGGTCAACAAATTACGACACCACCAATGAATTTAAAAGTACAAATTTCAGCTTTTCAAAACAGTTGAAACAAATTATTTCTTGTCCTTATACATGTCTACATTATTCGTGTTATGAGCATTACAGTAATGAATTTACACATTATTCTTTTAAAGTTAAATATTTTGTTTTATTTTCAATATGTTGAGAAGGTATAGAACACCTCCATGTTGGGACATGGTTTTTTTTTAAATAAAAAATAAAACTCGATCAGCTCTCATAGATATTTTCGTTCAGAATTTTGATGTCTGATAGTGTAGTGCAATAGGTTAAAACAACGGCTACTGATTTGCAAGTCATGAGTTTGAAACCCACAGAGGTTTTCATGATTTTTACCTTCTTAAAAATTTTAAAAATTCATTTAATGGTGAAATATTGTACAAACTGATAATGCATAAATGCATAAATTTGTCAATACCTGGCAGACCTGGTTATCTATTTTTGATACTATTTCTCAGTCATAGTCATGTTATTTGTAAATATTTTTTGAAGCAGCTAACTTTTAGTCATTCTGTCTTAATCAAAATTTACCTAATTCACTGTTATTTATTTATGTACATGCATCTGTCTTATTACTTTCCTTTTTTTTCTTACCTTGTTTTTTTTGTTTGTTTTATTACTATTATTTTTTTTTTCTTGTAGAAAACTTCAATATAAGCAGCCACTTCCAATATAGTATAATGTGAGTGAGAAAGTGTGAATGAAATGATATTAAAAAAACTGTGTTGCATTTATTTAATGTTTCTTGGAGAGAAAAAAAAAATTTAAAAATTGTCCAAATTGAAAATTTAAAACAGGGATTATATTTTGAATATATAATATAATGTACTTTCATCAACATTAATATCTCAACGAGTCCAATACAGTCCTAAGAGAAAATTTAATAAGTTCTTTCTATTGATTTCAATACTCTATCTCAATTCATTGGGGTAAAAAAGGGGGGATGTCACACCAACAGCTATATGCATGAACACAGTATTGATACGATATAAACCCTTACCTCAGCATCAGACAAGGGATCAAGGTCATCATCCACTGCACTCAGAAGTTCAGTGAAAGCTGCCTCCATGTCGAGCGTACTCAGTTGAGATCGGTCAGATGTGGGGAGGGAACTTGACCGCTTCTTTTTCTCGAGCCACTCTAGCGGCGAGTTTCCGTGAATCCCGTCTACTACACTATTGCTGCGACTGTTACTGCGCTGTAAACTCACTTTTGATTCTTTTGCATTTTGAGTAGTAAATGCATCGTTTTTGGAAGATGAAGCACTTTTGGAGTCCTGAGAATTATGAGTTGAGTCTCTTCTGTGTGGGATGATGGGGGGCTTATGGTCCACAGGAGCGTCCTCAGAACTCTTCTTTTTACACTGTATCTTATTTTTGTCTGTCAATGTATGATTTGTATGCAAGTTGTGTCCCCTGACAGTCGAAATCACACTTTGTGTTTGAGAATCGTTCTCTACCAACGTATCCTTCTTCTTGTCACTGATTCTATCGTACACCTTATTCTCACTAATTCTTTCACAGAATGAGCGTCTCTTGGGTTTTGGGTTGGGAGTGTCTCCGCTCTCCCGAACTACTGCGGTGACCTGTGATCCCAAACTTCTCCGCCTCTGGTCTAACTGCCCTGCGTCTCGGTTGTTTTCTCTGTCTACAATCAAACAATAACAAAGTTAACCAACTGTACAACCAAGCTGACACACAAAACATTTCACTGTTAAAAAAAAATAATCTATTAAATTAAGCATGTCTATATGGTCATGCCATCAAGGCTGTCTGCAGTGTGCAATCTTTGATCACTCTCTGATGAGAAATATCGTATTCTCTGGATTTTTACTCCATTTATTCAACTGACATCAGGCATCCTGTACAATAGATTCTGGGAGTCAGTCTACTCTAAGAGGAAGGGAACGGTTTCCTATTGTTTATATTTTCTACAACCACAATGCAGTGTGAATCATTTCTTAAGGAAAGACTTCCAGCATTTTTTCTTTTGCACAATACCTAGGAATGTTTCTGGGTTGTCTCCAACCCAATTGAAAATTCGGTGAAAATCTTCAATCGTGTTTATCTTTCTCTGCAGAGCTTGACAGTTGAGGTGCATTCTGCAATACTATTTTTAAACCTTAATTTCAGAAACTTCAAACTTTTAATCTAGATTAGATTTTCTGCGATTGTTTGATCTAATTTCATGACAAAAAACAGCAAGGGTCGCTTGTCTTGTACTAAACAAAGAGTAAACACCAGAGACAGACACAATTAAAGGGAAAAAAAGCAGGCTTGTTATATAATCAAATAAAATAATTTTAGTTTTCCCTTTCTTCTATTCAGTAGTCATAATAAAACAAGAGCTATCGCCACAAAGTCAAGTAAAGCCATTCATAGGCCAAGTAGGCTGTATAACTTTGTGTACATACATCATGGAAACCATCAACATACCAGAACATTTAAACAATTCCATGTCAATGGGCTATATAGATTCACCTAAAACACACAAACATGTATACAGATAATACATCATTACCGAGACATTTCCTGTAGTAATACATGCGCTCCATCCTCTTACATTAAGTATGTCCCATTTTAACCATATTCTCACTTCACTTTGTAAGAAACCGATGATCCCACATTTTAAATAAATATATATTGCTTATTCACGACACTTTTATGTCAGGTATTTTTTCCCTGATTTCGGATGCACTTTTTGTGTCACATGATCAGCCTGGTACCAAATAACTCTTCACCTTGATCAATACGCCAAAGATTCCGTTATTGAATTATTGCATCAAATTTATCCCAGGACAAAATCAATTGTTTGAGTTCAAATATTCACAGCCGCTGGTTTATTGACAAGTGGATATTAACGAGGGACAGCCCCCCAAGGGTCTACAGGTAAAAGGCAAAAACGGCGAAGATTCCTAAGAATTGTCCGAGATCCGTCTTCAAACCGAACTTAGGATTAAAAGATTCCCAACTGTGTCAGTGTAAATTTCACACTCGACCTTCTCCAACTACCAAAAATCAACATGAGCAACATACGTACACCAGAAATGTCAATAATTCCTATGTTGTTCAAATATAGGAAAATATAAGAACTGCAATTGAAACGGGTGTCCGAGTTCGAAGACCTTCACTCATCTAAATTCCTTGTGAGGGGAGTCTCTTCATTGTACACACATTAATTCCTTTATATTTTCTGATTACAAACCCCATTTACCTAACTGACAATTAAGGTTAGAGCAGAAAGGGAACTAATAAAGTGATCAGCGATCAATACTTTAGTTAAAACATTACATTGCATTGAACCGATGAATGGTACTGCATTATTCAGTAGAATTCAACACCTTTACAAACTGATGTATTAAAATACAGGAAATTTGACCTCATCTGACGTCAACATGAAGACATTTTACCCTTCGCAATGTAACAATATACAAGAAAGTGTTACCTGAGTGAGAACTTTGGGTTAAGTTCCATTGTTTCATACTGAGTGTGTATTTTGACACATACGTAACTCTGTCCATGTTGTTTACTATGAGTCAGTTAAGTCCAGGACCGTTTATACCTATCTCAGCTACAGATAAAAGTTAATACTTAATTCTTTGTATTTAAATATTCCATTCAAATTAAATGGACAAAATCTGTATGTTTAACTCAATGATCCATTGTAAATCTCCGACTCATAGAAAATAAGAGGGAGACGAAACATGCAAGTGAAGCAATCGGAGTGCTATTCCACTGATAACAGGCAATGCTTTAAAACCTCAATAATTACATAATTACAACTCCGTAAAAATAAAAATCTTGGGTACCTATATTTTTTGTATGGCCTTGCTGCATGCTTCTGTCAAAATGTGTAAAATAAATGTATGTTGGAGCCCCTAGATGGCACCGCGTGGCGACCAGTGGCGGTCTCCGTTACAGGAGATGTTTGTTCAAACCCAATCACCACTGATATCTCGTCACCAAAAATGCTGTCTCACTTTATTTTTTTCATGCCTTTTTTTACAATATCTTTTGAAAGTCAGTTAATTGCCAAATATATGCAATGATTTTCAAATCTTTATATAATACATTTTTGAAAGTCAAAGTTGTAAAATATATGCACTGTAATGTCATTAAATGCAACTGCATGGAAATTCAAAAGAATAAAAGCATAAACTTTAAAAGGAAATACTTTTAAAAATTCTAAGATTTGGATCTTAAGACTGCATTAAATGACTATTTTTACACTTTCCACATTTCATGCACTGATAATTGGTTTTCATTTCTTTGAGGGTACCTAAAACAAGCCGAGTTTGTCTTTAAGTACACTGAATGTTAAACAGAATGGACGAGTACATGCACATAAGTTAATCTTTAATGAGAATTACTATTAATTTCTAATCTGATAATCGGTAAAAGCTACAATACATCAACACCTCTTACTCGGATCAAATTCTTTTATGAATATATATAATTCTGCGATTATGTTGGCTTTTACAAAATAGATCGCACAATATCTACGTAATTCTACAGACCATTGCTTATCTTTGACATCATTAAGGGATCAATTCTATGACAATTTGTTTAGCTACTGGGCTGGAGAGGCCGATCTTCTAAGCTTCTTTAAAACAGGACAATACCTAACGGATTTCAAGTTCAAAGTAAACAGAATTTCTCATCAAATGACCAACAAGTTGAAACCTTTTCTCACTTTGTGGGAAAACCAAAGAGAAAGCCTTGATCATCGGATTCCTAAATCCCCCACCATGATAAGGATAAAACAGGGATCTCTTGACTTAACCTGGAGTGGAAGAGACACGACAATAATGAGTGACCACTAAAAAAAAACCTGAACCTTAAATTTTTAATGTTTCTGTAAAACTTCCTCATTGATTAGCTATAAATTAATATTTATTAGAATTCACTTTCTAAGGTTTACATTTGACAAACTGTGAGAAGATAAATTAAGGTTTGACAAATGCTGCTTCAATGAAGTAAACATTGTCATTAAAAATGAGAACTTAAAGTCCAGTTGTTAAAAAATTACAATAACTGTTATTCAATGTGAAATCATTTTATTCTACTGGGTTTCTTTTATTATATGAAAACAGTTATTTTTTAATCAATATCATTTAACACCAAAAAGCCGAAACTGAATGCTGCAAGTGTTAATAAGTTTGTACCGTACAATGGGACTATATTATATATATAATGCTCTCAAAGTAACTCACACCTCGTCCCCAATCAAGAGAACAATAAATTAAACTCCAGCACCCCTGAGGAAACAAATTAAAAGTTTAAGAAGTAAATCAGTCATTACATCTTAAAGTGTGATCTGCAGCCTAAAGCAAACATGGCTAGAAACTGGATCAGAGAAAGCACCCAGAGTCTAGATGATGGCCATTTTCTCCGTCTTCAGTACTAAAGACACTGTGCCAATATTTCCCAAGCATGGCCTATGGACGAGCTGATCACACTTGCATGCAATTCTGTTCCCCTGTAAGCCTCTTTTTTCTTCTTTCTATCAAAGCAGTTTACAACACAATAACCTTATATACATTTAGTTTGTGGAGCTTGTAAATACGCCAATGCAAATTTCTCGTATAATTAGTTGGTCCTAGTTTATGTTCAATTTAAGGACCCACAGCATGTGGGAGATTTATTCCCATAAACATTTGGTTAAATGCGTATGTTCAACTCACATAGGTATATGAAACGTAATAAAATTAACATACTGTCGATACATTAGGATCACATACATCAAACCCTCAAAGCTTTACAGCAATTTATGGAGAATAAAGCTTTAACAAGAATAGAGTACTGAAATGCTCTCTAAAAGTATTAGGTCCTTTCAGGTTAAAGTCAATGGAAATAGATCTGAATTGTGTGAGTAGAAAATGAGTAAAGCTTGCTTTCCTCTATCATTACACATCTAACAACACTTTTTAATCTAGTTCTACAAATAGATTTCTTTTCTCAATCATCTTTCTCTCCTCTAAGTTCAAGGTCACTCTTAGAGAGACCTCCACGTGCAAGGTCAAGATTCCATACGATGGCTCTACTCTTCATTCCTCCCTTGTAGCCAAAATTTGAAAGATTTCCAATTGAATTTAAAACCTAATGCTCAAAGAAAGCATTCGTAATGTTAATAATGCTCATATATATTTGCTTAATGCAGCAAATTTCTACTTCTGACAGATTTAAAGTGCAAACAAAATACACTTTATTAAAGTGTATCAATATATAAAGGCACAAATTGAATGTGATATATCAGATTTATTCCCTTTGGATGTTTATATTGGAGATTTATTACTGTGAAATATCAAATCATAAATTTTAAAGACATAGACAAAAAGAAAAACACTTGAATGTACCCCAAAAGGGAGATAAACACTTCGGAACCCTCAAAATAACCTCCCCTGATTAAATCTTCCATTCAAATTTGCCCACTAATCTTGGGAATCTATAATTATTCCTTTTGAGAGAAATAAAAACGAATCAGACAGTTTGGTACCTAGACTGGTGAGATGAAATTGAATCCATGGACCTTCTTTTTAATTTTTTTTCAGGTAGAAAGATAAAATGTCCCCCTAAAAAGTCAGGGACCTGTATGTTTGGATAACTTTGTTTTTTAAAATTATCAGATTTTTCTTCTTCATGCACGAAGTGACTCACCCGCACAATGGGTTTGAAATATTTACCTCTAAAACCCAATAATGTATGGCTGGCAGATATAACTGATTAGAAGTTTTAATGCTTGCTAACTGGTAAGAGTTGTTGCTTCTTTTCTGTTTTGTTTACAAAAATTTCAAACAGCGTAGCTGCTGGCCCGAAACAATAAAATTGTCTCAAGAACATTTTATGAATATGTCGACTAATACGGACAGAGAATCTTCTCCTTAGCACACAAGTCCCACCCTAAAGGAAAACAAAAATTAACGAAGGATTGTCAAAAAGGAGGTTAACCTCCACCATTTCTTTATGTTGTAAAATGGCAAAGCAAGGTGCAAAATACAGGTGTTGCACTTTCTTCTGCAGGGACTCGGATTATATCACATCCTGTGTGTGACTAGTTACAACCATACAATGACAATTCAACAAGTCTCATAACATCCAAACTTCATGTTAAAGTTCATCATAATGATCGTTGAATTAGTGAAAGACATATTGCTTTAAAGCATTTTACACAAGCAAAGTTATGTAAATTACTCTGCTACTTAGTGAGACCAAAAAAATTTCAGAAGTAGTCTGCAATGTTTTCTGCCAAGGAAAATTAAGCAGTGCAACCTTGTGTCTGTAGTTTTTTGCAGACAAATTTAGATCTCGAAGTGCTCATTAAAATATTTCCCAAAGAAAAGTTAAATATGTCCAAACCAATGATTCACCACCAAATATTTCTTTGTATTGCATGCAGCTTGAAAAAAAGAGTTTTTAGGTTCAGTAAACATAAAATTGGGCTCTGCATTTTCTTGTGTCTAAAAGAAGTGTTGGAAGCATTGTCTTAAATTGCAATGTGCATCCAGTTCCAAAAAATACCCTCCTCCAAAAATAACTAAATTTTGATAGTTCTTTCTCCCCATCTTGCTGTTAAAATTTTGAATGCCATATATTTGGTCTGAATATTTTTAAAATGAGGAATGGATTTAAGAGACAATCTTACCGGGCTGTGTCGTCCACTAGCTGGAGAGAATAATCCGCAGCATGTGCACCTAAACACAGCATTCAAATGACAGCCAGCATTGTGTCAAAAGGAGCTACCAGGTGAAGCAAAACACCTCAACTCGACCAAAAAAAAAGGTATCAACAGCCAAAGCAAGCTCTGCATTTGACAGAGGGATGCCCTATTCAGGTCTTTGTGGGATCAAGATAGTATCCTAAGTATCGAGTTAAACGACCTCCAAATTGACAGGCGGGCTATATAAGGTAGTTTTTTTTTAATAATCCATCACTCTAAGGGTCGGTCTGTTTAAGAGAAGACAACTTAAGAAGTTTGAACTGCATCAAGTTCTTTTGAAGCAATCAGACTGTACGAGTGATGGACTTTCATTGCGTGATAACATGGATCAGCGCTTTTTTTATGTGAGCGAATAATGGCCCAATAATCACCACAGATTATCACACCTCAGAGATGAATGTTACAGGTTATAAGTAGTTCTGTCTACAGGTGTAACTCAACAAAGTAAATTCAAATCTCTCCCACAAAAAAAAACACATTAAAAATCCTACCTATTATTTTTTTATTAAAAAAATTACAGCTAAAAAATCCTATTTCATTAAATGTCCTTTAAGAAAAAATTCTAACAATTCATTTCACACATCTTGATGTACCAAAATTGAATAATTAACAACATTACATATGTATTTAAAGGATGCTTCTTTACTCAATTTTGAAAATGGATTTTGTTGCCAAATTTCTATATGCACATACAATACGAGTGAGAAAGCTAATTTATTTCTATCGCATATAACTATTCACACTCAAAGCCTTCCTGTAAAATATGAAAGTTTTCAACATAATGGCTATTGAAGGACCCCTGCATGGAATAACATTTGATTTGGAAACTGATTTAATGGACACTTTTCTTCATAGGAAAGAGGATTAGTTTGTGGAGAATTTAAAAGGGACATCACCTGCTCAATTCTAATTGAAATTGGCCCATTTTAAAAGCCTTGATCTATTGGATCCGATTAAAATTACATTGTGCTTAAGAAGTAAACATTTTTGAAATTTACATTAGGTATGTAAACAGGTAAGTAGTACGATGTTTGGAAACATCTTGTCTCATTTTTCTCAGAGATAATATATCCACAAAACCCTTCTGCTTGCTTGAAGAATTGGTGGATTGTTTCAATGGCTGAACAGCGGCTGTCAAATCTTTTAGGCAAAGGAAAAATCAAGTAAAAAAATAAACCTCAATGTGACAGTTATGCTGGAATTCAGAGTGATGTAATTCTATAAATGACAACCAGGGCCTTAAAACAGTGAACGGCTGTTAATAAGTTCATTTTACCTGAAGAAATGGAAATTCTTTCCTTTGGCACAGATAGCGGTTAGGTTAACTTTTCCTTGATACCTCTCATTCCTTCTCAGAATGAATATAAAATCTTGGGTGTTTGCGTATGAAGGAGTGTAATTGAGCCAAGATTTATTGCCCATTGACCCCCAAACTTTTGAATCCAGACTCCAGCCCAATCTAACTCTGACCTGATATTAGAATGCAAGCAATAAGTGATCGGCATTAAGATGTAATAAATGGGAGATTGATTTAGAGTAGAGCGTGTCAGGCCGTGATAAGGTGTGCGACAGGTGAGAGTTTCAGCAGGTAAAAGACTTCTGCCTGTCCACTTTTTCTTGTGGGGTCTCTTAGTAATTACAGGTACATGTAGTAACACCTGAGATAGTTTGATACATTCTGGTCATTGGAGAAATCAATGGACATCACAGATAACATACAGACAGACAGACGGACAGAGGCTAACAAATCCCAGAACTAAGACAAGGCTTTTCCTGTATCATCCACCGCTATATAATTATCTATCACGGGTATCTCAAAAAATCAATGAAATTGAAAACATATTCCATCTGAACGGATATAGGGACACATTGAGGAATTTCTGATTGAACCCCTGGATTTTCTTGTTTACACGATACATGCTTATCTGGTAAAATATTCTGTTAATATTATCAAGACAACACAACTTATCCCGACCAACAGCCAAACAGCCTAAAAATTCGTAGAATGTACATAAACAATCTTTGTTAAAAGAAACTGAATTTTTAACAGAGATAGGACACCGAATGTTCTAATGATAACACATATATATTGCCTGGCTCTTTTATCTCAAAACTCATTAATATAGTGAGAAAACGAGTGATGAAAAACCAAATGTATCACTCTACGGACTCAAAAAGCTGCATTGAGTTTTTAAACTATCAGCAAAGCATTACAGGTCAAACTTCAAGGGTAATGTGACATACTTTCACAGAGAATGAAAACATCAAAAAATTCCTGTTATGCCTCATCATCTGTTGGATAACAAAAGTGCAGTAATCTGAGGAGGTAAAATTAGCATAGGTTATAGATCAGCTTACAAAGTGAAATCTATGGCACAAGATTACTGACACAATGGCACAATGACAGCAATAGAATCTACAATATAGAGATTTAAAGTACAAGAGCAAGAGTTAATGTGAAGAAATTAGAAAAGATTCTGTTCCATCCCATTAAGAAAACTATTGAAAACCCTTCAAATGCTAGTTGATCTTCATTCAAGCTGTCGACTGTTCTTACTTTTACTAACATTGTGACATTGGACCAGGGAACAGGGACACTGAGTCTCTGAGTGCAGGTCTTTTGTACCACATCTCGACAGTTTTTATGCACATCAGTATTTACATATAGTAGTATTTACATGTATCTCAGGCTTAATTGCACACCTTTTGTACATGTATAACTTCATGCATGTCACTTTTCTTCACATCTTTAAAAACTTGTGTACAATACTGATGAGCTTATGGCTCAAAGTTGAAATAAATATATTTCAAATACTGATGTTTCCATTTTGGCATCAATTTTTGTGGATTTTGTAAGATAGGGTTTTATGGACATAAATTTATGGACAATGATTCTACTAATATAGATTTTTGCCATGTTTCCTACTTTGATGAACACTTTATTTTGCTGATAGGCTAAACTTTCTAGATAATCCAAATCATTTGGTGCCAAAGAATATGACTAGAGTACCGACAAGTTATCTTCATCTTCACCTATAGCTTATCTTCCTTTATGAATAAAATAACTAGTTAGACATGCATGTAATTTTAACACCTTAATCTTCATGCATGTTGAGTTTCCTTTATGTTTGCTTCTATGTATCTCTTGTGTGAGTCTCAACTATACTTCTTAAATCTCCTCTGAAGTATATTTCAAAATTTTACTCTAAATTTTGTTTTTCGGCAATTTTTCTAGCTTGATAAATATTTTTATTAGTCAAGGATGGAATGTCAAAATAAGCACAATGGTAGTTTGAGAAAATTTGGCTTTAATTCTGAAGAAGGACAGAGTGCCTCTTTGGCGGTCAATATTTAAGCCAAACAAGGGGTTTTAGGTTTACAGAATGTCTCAACAAGCCTTTCTTCTCTAAATGAAGCAGGAATACAGCAAGAGGGAGATGTTTTGTTACTGTGACAAAGGTAGGTAAACACTTTAGATCTACAATGCTGCCTCTAATACCACCCCCTCCCTTACACACAATGTCCACAAACGATCAAATTCCAAACATTACGACATTAACCCTCAGATGTCAACCATTTAAAATGGCCAGTTTGCATCATGGGCCTCCTCAGTGGTTGACAAGAGGCATTAAGCTCATTGTAAAATTTAAGGCCACCTAAGCAATTTAGGGAATACACACTGAAGGTCAACAAAATGAACATTGAGTATCAGCCCTGAACTATGGCCCACAATAAACACCCGCAATACCCCAACAGGCGGTGAAGATGCTAATGAGTTAGACAAATATTGTAGTAAGTTATTGCTCCTGATTTTTACAAATCTCTTTTATACCCCAGGCAATGAAAAATGGTTTTTAAAATCTCTTTCAAAATCTTTTTCCATTAGGTCAAATATTTCCAGATGTCATAAAAGTGAGTGCCTCTCCAGTTAGTTGATTCTCTGAGAAATTACATGATCCATCATGCTTGATGTAATGATATTCTTGAACAATTGAAATGTGATATTAAATTCAAAATAAAATTGCAAGTTTGTGAACTGGATTTTCACTGACAAAATTAGTTGGATTAAAGTACCTTAATTGTTTTTTGTATATGGAGCAATCTTTTTTATCACAGCAAGACCTTGCATGCATGAAAAGGATCAATTAACCCTCTCTCACCACTGTCCAGCTGACTCTGTGTTAATATCAATGTATCAACTGTAACCTTCTATACAATATCACAGTATATTATCAGTTTTTAAAAAACAAAACAATTTGGATAGTAAAAACCCACAGGTGTGAAATTCTTAAAGACAACTGTCTTCATCAGAGCTAGATCTAATTAAGAGACCAAACAAATGACCATTCACAATTTGCGTCAAATTGTTCGCATTCTGTAATTACTTTACTGTGACATTTTAACACTTATTAATGTTTCCAAAGCCTAATCAGCATAAAAACAACACCTGTGATGATGCTAAAGAGATTTTCAGAAATTCCACAGTGCCAAAAAATACGTATCATTTGGATAGGAAAAAAATTGTTACTTGAAATCAAGGCCATTACACAATATTGCTTAACGTTTTAATTTAATATGATAATCACTAGTTGTCCCACAAAAAGTGAAGCAATAGAAAGAAAACCATAATCTTAAGAATTCAAAGGCATCAGAGAGGGCAACAATTGACCACGCTTATTGTTACTAGACCATTGTTAATTAATGCAGATTATAAGGGACATAAGCATTCCCCTGACTCTTCCTCTGATTTTCAAAAAATTTGAAGTGATGAAATTCTCTCCCTTTTGACAGTGACTGCCAGTTCAGTAACAGAGATATCATTCCAAAGATATGTATCCTACCTTTGTCTCGTTGTCGAAGCTGACGAAGGGCGAGGCGAATTTGTTTCTTCTCATCGTAATCGTTGGTCTCACTCAGCTGAAATTACAATTACAAAATCTGTTCAGAACATAAAATAGTTACCGATACATGTCAGAGGGGCCAAATTAATACAGTCCTAACATAATGTTATACCAGCTAACACAAGTGTCAAAATCTTATTGAATGTTTTTTGCGAGTCGGTTCAAGTGAAGAGTTTTTTCAAAAGACTTTGAGAGTTGCATGTTCTACCCCTTGTATTTTGAACACTAGTGCATTTGATAGCATAGAAAAAACAGCATATGACAGGTCTTATTCAGACTTTCCAAAGCAGCGACAAAACTCGCTAACTGGGCTTTGGCCAAAGTTTAACTCTTACACTGAGAGGATCTTTATGCAGATCTGAGAACATCCCCATTGATAGTGTACTTGATCACATACAAAACTGAAGCCCTGCCAAATCAATAATCAATAATAATGATATTGAATCAGCTGTCAACAGATCTTGAGGACATGCGATGATCAGAGACCAATGTTCACGAAAGCGATCTGTTTACACAGCCACACAAAATACTCTCATCTATTCGGAACTCTCAAGATAACGAATGTAAAATTAACATTTTTTAGGAATTCTATCATGGTATTATCTCCTTTATGACCCCATAGAAGTGGAATCCCGATTTGACCAGTTCCTGCGATGATACAATTCGGAGTCCGTTCCTACCTGAGAATTTACGGACATAGTGGAGTTGATTTTCCCACACAGACCCAGTAAATCCACACTGTGCCTACGATGTAGTTCTCCCGGATACATCCCCACAAACTTATCCCAGTCAACAAAGCAAGAGAAAATGACACAAAACTCTCTTATAATTATCCATAGTTCCACAAATTAAACAGTCAAGGTTGAAGGTTTCTGAAGACATTTAAAACACTCCATGACTTTTGCAATTCAGTTTCCATTCTTGACGTCCCGTTCTATCTCTTAATAATTACTGTATATATGTTTAAATGCCCAAGTATTTAGGACCCCAAAAGGGATTTCAATAATCCCATTTAAAATTCTCGAGCTCTTCTTTTTCATTCATTTTCGTTGACTCTGATTTTCTTCTGTCTGTCTACAGAACAAGGGACTTACACACAATAAATGTTTATACATGTATTTCATTTTATCATGTGTTCCTTTCATGCTGACCAGAACAAATTGGGGAGTTTTGAAAAAGTTATACATAAAGTGTACTTATATTTCTAAAGAAAGTTCAATCTGTGATTAAAACATTTATCCCCTTAGACTTTAAATGTGTGAAGTCCAAGTTTGAATTTCAAAACACATTCAATTGAGCAGAAACGATTCAAAGTGTCCCTTTACTTCCCAAACACTCCTTTCTTTGACAGAAATAGACCCCTGTCTCCATGTTGTAAGCCTGTATTTAATTATATGCCCGTCATCTGTGGACTATTTTTTACATGCTGTATCTGTGAAGGACAATACCTGGTCAACCAATTCCCATGTCTCTCACTCCCTCACTGAAGTGTACGTTGGTCATAAGCTAGTAGTTACATACTCTGGATCCTTAAAATTTGTGTGGGGCATTTTTTGTAGATTTGTAGGGATGAAAATTCATGGAAATACTTATACATATATATAGAATTTGTTGGGCATGTTAATTGGTAGGTGAGGGGTAGCTATGAAATCTTCGAAAATTGAACCACCACAAATTTGAATGATTCCACAGTATGGCTGACAACTTGGACTCAGACAAGACTGCAATAGGAACCTACCAGTTTTCTGAGTTCTGGGATGTCCTGGATCGAGTCTAGTTCTCGGAGCCTCTCTGTGATGTCACTGTCCCGCCCACACTGAGGAGGAGAGCACCGACCCATCTCTGCAACGTTCAGCTCTGAAATCAGAAATAAAAACTTCCATCTAGCGATCCATCATCAGATCTTAAAAATCTAAGATGAACTCACATGTTCAGGAATTTTTGTGATTCTATTACATCTTATATTGTACATATAATTATTTCATCATCTCCCCTTTCAATAGCCCCCATGGGCCACCCTTAATTCTTTTGTCAAAGACCACATTTTTTGGAAATTACAGGGATCAATACTTTTAAAGGACATGAAAATATAATGATGTATACACTGCAACATACATTATTACATTAATACAGATAGAGATCATTAAGTATTAAAAATAATACTTGATAAGTAATTAAAAATTCAATTCTTTTAATTTTTTTTTTACTAACCCAGATTAACCGTAAGCAAATTTAATGCAGGGCTAGTTTCAAACAGTAACACAAACGTAATATTATGAGTTAAAATCTTCTGTGTTAAAATAACCAAAGACAAGAATAACCCTGTTAACAATAATACCTGGTACATATATTTTTATCAAATTAATCCCTAGAAAGTTAATTAACTTACAAACTCATACTGTGGTGTCATAAATGTCCGTTGAATACCAATTTTTGTGGATTGTGTCGTTACGTTTATCCACGAAAATAAATGTTCATTGAAGTACAATTTCTACTAATAGTTTGTATTGATAGATTCATTGGCCACGAATTTACGTATCCTTGAATCTGTGATTTTAACCTTATCCATGAAAATTGATGCCCACGAATATCAATGAAACCACAGTATAAGGCAAAAAGAGTTAATTTTTTACAATATTTCAAAGAGAATAGATATCTTGTGTATAATGGTGTGTAATGACTGTCCGTGTATCATATCTGTGACTGACAAATTGAAGATGATCAATTTCTAGACAACTGGGGCTAATTTTCCTACTCCAAACATACCAATTGTCTCCAATTGTCTCAAATCGGAAATCCTTCTGTCATTAATGTAAAAATCCAAGACCTAATTTCTTTAAAATGATATAGAGCATTTCTTCTACAAACAAGTTGACAAGGAATTGTCATCAGAAACGTTCCTCGGAATTCTGTAATAACCTTCCATTTGAGATGGGATAATTCAATGCATCCAAGATGAACCCTATAATTAGCCCTCCGACCTAGCAGGGTCTAACAGCTTGTCAAATATTCAACCTTTTTTAACATGAATTTTATCGAGTGTTCTATCCAAATTATGTGGTCATAAACAGGGCAATATTAAGAAACTCTATTAAAAGCTTTCCGATTTTATGGCATTATAAAGTAAAGAAAGGAAAGCTGAAGTGTTTCCAAGTTTGACAACCAACATATCAGTTTAACAGTGTGAAACTTCAAAAGCCCCATATTGACAGCCCCAATGACACTGATTGGGATTTTTTTCAGCAAAGATGAATTTATGTATATATATAAAAATCCCCAAATATATGCATGCATCACGTTTTTAAATACGTGCGTGTTGTGTTACAACATCTAAAACATTTGACCATATTAATTTTCATACCGTTTCTATTATAACACAATTAACAATAATAATTGTTTCAAGTCAGCATTATGATGATTCTGGATCTTTACAAATTCAGTAATTACAATGTACACAAAATATTTCATTTAAAGGAAAAACAACTAAAGAAATACTAAATACTAAATGAAATAATTTAACGATTCATTGTAAAAGGGGAATACCAATAAACTGTAAATTAATAATAATAACATTTTTACCTTTAAGGAGAACCATTTCTGTTCACTCCTGACTTATTCAAACAAACTATATCAAAATCAATTTGTCATTAACCGAATAATCTAAATATAATCGTTTGGAACTTCCATGTTAAACAAACAAAAGAAAACCTACAATAAATTAGCAAATGCTTAATCATTTAATGCACACGTGTGCTCATGGGGTGTTTGAATGGAGGTAGATATTTTGAGTGGGTTTAGGGTCGTAAACTTCTTATCTTAGATGTCTGATCGGCATGATTTGGAGTTGTGTCCCTTGTTTATAAGACAATACTCTTCATCAGAAGACATCAAAGTGTCAGGGGTCTGATTTGGTGCCAGGAATTTGATACCCCTACATCTACAGCCCTTCACTGTAAAATACTGTCAGTCAGTTAAAAGGCTACCCCAAACATTAAAGCGTACGCTAAATTGATTTAATGCAATGAAATGAGATCATAAATGGACTCCTGCAAAGATGGCATTTAATTCATGCCAGGTATAATTTTAAATTCAGTTTGACAGCCCTGAACGTCATAATCGTCACTGAAGAATTTCCAATACACAAACACAAGACAGCCTGTCATTTAATCAATGTATAAGAAAAAGGAAAATTTGAAATCAAAATGATAATTTACCCTGTTTCTTTTCTCGCAGTTTCCGAATTTTATCTCTGATGTTTCTTCTCTCTGTGAAATCTGAACATTTCCTCAACTACAAACAGGCAAAAGATAAATAGTTTATTGTATGTAATTAACAGCATTTAAATTATTGTTTACAAATATTAACATGTTGACATGTTGATGAAAAAACACCCAGACCATGGGGGAGGTACCTATCCCATGAAAGATCTGAATGGTGATAGATCTATATTCACACCTATTGTCTACTATTTTAAATGTACGAAATTGAACATATCTGAAATACCACAATGAGTAAGACCCCGTACACTTATGTAATTTGAAAAGCATGTTGATTGGGGCACAATGACTTGATGAGACCAAGCTACCCACACAGGTAGATATTGACACCTATCCTCAATGTAGTTAGGTGACAAAACCAATACTCATTGCCCACTTCTACGATCATTTAACAGTTATCAAGAATTATCTCTCAAACAGATAACATGTTTAGACTTAAACACTTACGTACATGTACAATTAAATGGATAATGTTACAACTGGGACAAAAAAAAAAAAAAAACATGTTTATTTTATTTATAGTCCATGTACGGTATTGTATTATTACAACTCCTTCATTTTACATTTTACAGAAACAAAAATCATCAGTTAGAGTGGGTTTTTTCTTAGTTCTGCTCTGATTCACTTTACATGAGCAGTGGAGCTCACAGGTAGTAGGACATTGTGATGCTAGAGTTATCCCTCTTGGAATGCTTCACGTTTTCCTTCTCATCAACTGTAAGGATGGTATATCTGATCCCCATAGGCAAGGCAAAAAGGGTTCATCAAATAAGGTGCATCATAGTACAATGTTTAAGTAAACATGATGAAAAAAGTGCAGTCACAAGTCCAGGAACAGGACAATTTGTATCAGTAAAGTTGGTGCCACAATGAACCTGGCACTTAAAAGACAGTCTTAATACATTTACTATAAATCCTGATTGTTATATTTGATTTTGGGGAATACTTTGAAAAAGGTTAAAAAAAAAAAAAGAACAACATTCCTAACAGTAAGAGGGCTCCACTTGCTATTTTACAGGTGTAGACCTACCAATTTATTCTGACAAGGACACTTTAAAACTTAATGCATACACACAAGATTATGATATTATATATGGTATTACAACTTGAAGAATATCTGGCTTTGGGATCATGAAGCATTTTTAGACTCAAGTCCAAATTTAAATCATTTATAAAATTATAATTTGTCATAAAGTTACGCTTAAAATTTGTAATTATCAACATAATATAGAGACACATTTTAAAAGCATTTCATTTTTTTGATGTATTTAATCACAAGACAATATGACAGTGTACAAGTTTTGACTTAAATCTAAGATTGCTTCATAATCCTGGGGCCTGGAGACAAATAAAATATATATATAATAATCATGGCCATTCATGTTACATTTATAATTATAGATTTATCATTCTTATAGACTATAAATGGATCTGGCTCTGCAGCCATAAAACTTAGATGAACCTACTTTTGATCTTAGTCTCACTTTTTCAAAATGAATATAAATTGATAGTGGAAAAGTAAGACTGCAGAGACCAATAGTTAGCTAGCCTAAGTGTTACGGCCCTGGGACCAGATCTGATGGATAAAACAGACCGCACCTCTTCCTGTAGACTACTCAGCTCCGCCCTCCACTCCTCTGTTTCGTGACCCTCTGATCCCTGGGAGACACTCTGGATCACCCCTGTGTAGCTGTCCTGACCCCCTCCTGGATCCGACACACTCCGTGACATTCTGGGAGCAGCCTGGGGTCTGACCGGCTGGTCATTTACACTCAGCCTGTCTCTGGACCGAGATGACTTTCTCCTTGATTGCTCTTTCTGCTCTGTGATCAGCCCTGTTGTTTTTACACTATCTAAGGACTCAGCAGCATCTGGACTTAGCAAAACACTTGATCTAGAAAGAGGCAGGATTGACCTTCCTGTGATACAGTGGTTCTCATGACCACCATCAGGGTCATCACTATTTTGTGACCTTGACCTATTGGAATCCTCAGATGACCTTTCCTTTGACCTACTTCTTCCTCTTTCTGTGGGACTGGCCATTGGCTCACTAATCTTTTTACTTGACAGAAAAACTGATTTTCTTGATCCTCCAGGACTAGATTTAGTTTGATCATTCTTTATCACAGAGTCATTTTCTCTGCAGTTTTTGATTGCGTTTTGAGTTCGGAGCCGATTCTCTTCAATCCTCTGTAACAGTTTCTTTTGTCTGTCCGAGTCGGTGATTGTAACAGGTTTGGAAGGTTCCAGTGAATGGAAACACACACTCCGGAACGTGTCCTTCATTTTCACACTCTTCGCCATTGTCTACATTCTCCAACAAAAACTCATTATCCTTCCACTGAACACAATGTCTCACAAATAAACAAATCCGTTTCTGAGGTATAATCAAGAAAATCTTAAATGTTCAAGGCAGTGAAGTTTTTTGAAACAAAACAGAATGGTGGTAATTGCATGAATTGTTGAAGTCTGAGATTTTGAAGTGGAGAATTAGGATCTACTCATAAAATGGGATAATGATGTGCTTCTTTGAGCAAACTAATTGATAGATCTTGTTCCAGCCCAGCTGATGCGCTAACTTTGCTGATCAGTCTTTTAAAGATCTTGAAATCTTCACAGTTCATTGTCAGTTATCAGTATCATCCCCACAACTCAGCAAACAAGATCTGTTGTAACCTGAAAATAAAGTGACAAAAGTAAAAACGTCAATCTCTACCTACATGGGCTATAGATTCTTTATGGTGATTTAATGCACTGTTAATATTTAAAGCTCTTCTAAATCATTGCTAGATTTCAAAACCTTTCATTTTTTTCTGCAGGGAACATCAAGTTACAAATCCCTCTAGATATACATATTCAAATGAGGTAAAAACGTTTGAATATATATAACAACAGTTGTCACCAGACATGCATTCAAAAACTAAAACTGCAATATGAAAACCTAAAACATTCCTTCTTCAAATAATGTTCTGCATTTAATGAGAGAACAAATTAAGCTTTATGAAATTGTACAAAGATCAATTCAATGTATATCAAATCATCTTCTCTTCAAAAAACATGTAATTTCATAAACCCTGTTGAAAACGTTGAATGTCAAAAGCTTTCACTGTATTTGTGGTAAGCGGGCAGTCACATTGTTTTCTAAATATCAGCATGTATTTCGATTAAGAGACTGAGTAACATTTTCTTTCATGCTGTGACTATAATATTTCTCACTGCATTTAGTTAACAAAAACAGGTCAAAATGTCTTAAAATATATCAATCTTAAAACAGACACTTTAACAATGCACTTTTCCAAAATGAACCAGAGTTTATAAGGAAACACCAAATGCCTCTTGGAATCATTTCATAGGTCCAAACAAGTTTGTTCTTTTCTTCCTATTGTATCTCACTCACTGATTGTGCCGTTGTGAAGTAGACAAGTGTTATAGTCTGTGTTGACAAAGAATTCTGAGCCTTTGAACATGCTAAAACCTGTGTACCAACAGCAGATACACGCCATGTCATTGCAGACATGACAAAAAGTGGCTGTAATTATACAGATGTAAGCTGGCTGCACTCTGCAGAGGTTAATGACAGCCTAACGAGCAATTGATGAAGGGACACACTGATCCATCAAGACCTACAGTCCTCTATCAGGGCTTGGATTACAACAGGATTCATACTGAATTCTTCAATTACTATAATCTAGACAGTTAAATGAGTTAATTGTTTACATCGTAGTATTCTAGACTAATAAAAAAGTTATAAACAGGATGTATTTTCCTGTGAATGGCTGTGATATCCTTTTATAGCTAAATCTCAAATGCAAAAAATAAATCAATAAATTAGTATCATTCTAATATGAAATATATTGGCCATCAATTTAGAAACTTATCCAAAATATTTTTTGTAAACAAATAAATATATCATACCTATTTTGGAATCAAAACATAAAAAATAACCAATTATTAGGTATGAAACGGAACAATCAGGGTTAATAAAACCATCAACTGAGCAAGGCCATGCCAGAGATAACTCAGGAATGTGTTTTTGTAATATTGATAAAAATTTCCAATACATCATTTAAGCCAATAGTATTTCCAATAGTCTCTCCAATCCTGCAAGTGACAATTATAATCCTGGGGTCTTTCTGGATTGACACACAGTTCAACAGATTAGACCACACAGTTCAAAATCACTGGTGTGAGGCCAAGATGGATGGCTGAGAAAGAACCCAGGTAGTATTTTACAGTTCCCCCCAGTAAACTCATAACTCAGGGTTAACTTCTAATTACCTCCCTTTGTGGTGACAGGGGGAGGGAACTCTATCACCTAAGTATCATCAACAGGGAAACAGCTGATTTAAGATATCCATTGGATTAAGAATGGGTTTATAGCATGGCATTCACCAAATTATATTAGCTAGAGCTGTCAGAATCCATTTAAGACTCTGCCTGGGGACATCATAAATCTCAAATTTCATCAAACAAAGGTAATGGTGAAACCTTAAGTATTAAAATATTGCATTCAGAAATGAATTTAGATAAGTATCTTTTCTGGACAACAATAACTCTTGTGTCTAAGGAAGAACATCTACCAAGATACATTTATATTAATAGCTAAAAGTGAAAAATGTTTATACATGTAATACCAATGGAATATATCTTTACTTCAGACAGTCAAGATAGGCCATTGCACCAGTTACTTAGAATTTTTTTAATTCCAAGATTCAAGTATCTATATATCTAAAGAGCCACTTAAATTTAGAGACAGACAAAAGATGGACAAACAATGTGAAGACATAGATAAACAGAGCTTTTTCTGGTCCAAATAGTGAGCAATGAGTGCAGCCTTTACCATATATAGAAAACTCCCTCAGTTCCTTTTTCTGCTTTATATAGCACCACAAATCAAATTACCAGGCACTTCAAGATACAGAATGACATAATAGAACAGTCTCATTAAAAGTTCATAACAAAGTCTATATAGTTCCCATGACCATGCAGTTGAAAGAGAAAGTGATAGCCACAAATATTTACCGTCTGTCAAGAGCCTATAATATCCCACCTACAGAGCATTAAGCCTCTTAATTAGACAATTTCCAAACAAGCCCAATGAAGTAGGTATTCCTCCCATTGAAGTTTTATCAGAAGTACAAGCAAACAGTGCCCGAGAGTTTCTTCAAGTGGTCCTACACCAAAGCTGCTTCATCCAGGAGCCATTAAATGTTATGCAATATTTGGAATTTCTGGTCATCTTACACAAGACTATATGCTCTATATGAACAAGATCTGCACACAAAGTTATGATCCCAACAATCCAACTTCAGTCGATGGGATTGCTTTGTTTGGCAATATTGCTTGACATTTGCACATTCTGTCTGTAAATCTACCCCTTGTCGCTTGTTATCTTTCAATATAAGTGGTATATTACCTTAAAACTGAAAGCTCTTCACTGACAATAATATTCCTAAGCTGCCAAATCATGAAAAGCAATGCACACTGTACAGCAGTATTTCATATATATTAGGAAGTCTGAGCTTCTCTTTCTTGTCATATAAGTGCATGGCTTCTAAATCCCCAGACTAATCACATTAATCCATTAAGCCAGCATTAGGTGACTTAACTCCAGGTAATATGCATTTTTCTCATGCAGCTCACATGTATCGCTGAGCCAGCTCTGTACACAGCTCTTTGTCGGACCGTTTGACACCGAGGGGTTGTACCCTGAACCCTGAATGATACCATTTACCGCAAACCTCCCAAACAATGGTCCTCATTCACAAAAAGTCAAAATCAAGTTAAAAATCACTGGTATCATATACCAGTTGCACTCAGCCTTTAAGATAAAACAACCCTGCTGTAAAATGAACCTTTGTCAGATGAAGAGATAAACCCTCGGGCAATTATACTCAATGATGGACGCTAATATACACTTCATTACCAAAGAAAACATTTTAGTCATCAGTCTGTTATTCCCTTTTAATCTGACAAATTAAATTATATCTCATACATTTACTTTTTAAATGTACTTGAGTCACTTTTTATCCAGGGAACAAAAGAGGTTTCAACGCGAAAAATTGGACCTAAAAACCGTCAAACATTCCGCCACTTATTGAGTGGGCTTGAGACAATTAAAAGTCTCTCTGACCACACAGAGGGATCTCTACAGTTCACACAAATAGTAAACCATTCAACCTACTGCAACAAAGGCCAACCACACTAAATCACACTTATACAAATTCCCATTTGGTTAAATGACATGTAAATATATACCTTCAACAGCAGAATAAAATCGGGCAGATTTTTTTTTCAATAAGTCTCAGTAAATTTACATGTCAAATTGTTTTGTTATATATACATACCTGGCTTAATAATATACAGGTGTGCAATCTTCTGACCAGAGGTAGTGTCCACTAGTCTGAACATATTATCCCTGCTAATTTCTGTCTAACTCCCAACCCTCAGGTAGACTCTGAAATGGAGGGAGAGACAAAGTCATTTTATCTTCCACCGCTGAAGAAGTGGAGAGATACCTAGTACAGGTGGTCACCAGTTCACCTGTTTACCTGTACAGGTGCCCCTGGGCTCTTTGTTTTAACAATAGCTATTACATGCTATAGGTGTGTACATAAAAAATGGCCAATAGATATAGCTTGACATGTAAACATCATCTTTTTGAATCACACAATACACAGAGCTTAGGTGAGGAGTCGTAAAACAGTATTGAATTGATTCCTGTTGGATCAGTTATATGGTCGAACTGTGTGTTAGAATAATTGATTATTCATGAGATCCTGGTCCAAATTAACTCCGTCAAAAAATAAAAATCAGGATCGGGCAGGTAAATTGCATTAAAAATTCATTCCCCACAAATGATAAATTCTGCCTATCAGATGGTTACATTGTAAATTCTCCACTAACTACAACCTCAATGCTAGTGATGGACAGTCAGTGTTTTCTACTACCTTGTCTCAATAAGTGATCGTTTTACTTACCTAGCCAGCTGTACCACGGGGTAAGGTGGACCCTGAGTGAAAGTTGGTCCTCATGCCTTGGGGACAAGCACTGTATAACGCAGGAGATGTGAGCTCCACCCCACTCACCAGACAATTCACATCAAGAGCGGACACAGAGGCTGCTGTGATCTGTCACTGTAGAATTAACAAAGTACATAAACTAGTGGATGTATGCAAACAAATGTCATCCAAACATTTATCAGCCATGGAGATGGAGGGTCAATCCGGTGAACTGAATCAATCTACCTGCTGTATCAGAATTAAAACATGTAGGGACTCCACTCTCCAATACATTATCTTGATGTATGCATTATTACACACAGCCTGCCAATGCGATCTATGCACCACTCAGGTGCAGATTGTTTATAAACTTTTGATACATGGGTGTGACTTTCCATGGACATTAAATACAGTCATCAAACATTCTGTTCTACATGAGGAGCTCATTAGAAATGCTTCCAAGATTTTTTGACAATTTATTTATCCTTTGACTACAGTGTCCTTTGTGCACTGGTCAACAAACTAACATCCCTAGCTTCTTCAAACCAAAATATATATTGTAATGTGCTGCCGCATAAACCTGCTACAATGACGTTCACCTCTGATGACACGTACCCTGTGAAACAAAACAGCTGTTGGTGTTAGATTTTAAACTCAGTTTTATCACGTTTATGTTATAAACGATACATTTTACAGGGGTCATTTCCATACACTTCACATATGTACATGTAAAACCAGACGATAACGATTAAAGCGTTTCTGCTTGCATACACTTATGCAAATTAATTTGGAACAATGCTTAATATTTCCTTCATTGCGCTTTCTTGGTTTTAATCACATTCATTGAGTATCGTTATTTTCCGTATGCGATTTGATATCAGTGATCTGGCTTGTTTTGACAGCAGGGACGACACCTGTATTTCTTATATGGACACCTGCCCAACTCTAGATCTAGCTACTATAAACCATCACCACTGTATCTATCATTTTCAGTCCTGGCACTCCAGATCATATCTTTGTGACCACTTTAATAATGTTAGAGAAGAAAGACGAGGATATCAAGGAAATAGAAAACAATTTCCTCTGTGGAAATATGAGTGACTTTATGAACTTTTTTCAAAATTGTCTATTGTAACTTCAAAATATAACATGTGCTAACTCTCATATTGATAGTGATTATACCTTTAAATTTTGTAAATAGCTTTTGTTTAGAGGACTGACTACCCGGCTATTATTCTGCATTATCTCTTTAAAATTATAAAACATTCTCAATTAAATATCTTCCCTGAATCCCCAGATACTTATATTCCATGCAGAATCCAACACTTACTTTTCATTTGTTTCCTCAACAATCAGTCTCGTCCAAAATCAGTGGAAACAGGTGTGGGAAAGAACTCCACCAAGTAAAGCCCTGACAGTGTCATACACAATCCCCAAACCACACACATGACCATCTATATAAGTAAAAAGGGAACTGTTTGATGTTCAATATTACTTAAGTAATCGAATCACCCACTCCGTGCTAAGGCACTTCCTGTAGTTCAATAATACACCGCTCATTAATTAGACTATAACTATTTAAAAGTCTTGACAATAAAATGAGATCAAATATTTGTTTATTCAGGTCTACCAAGACATTTTCTGCCATATTGTCAGATTTCATGGGCCAGTTCTGTAGATTGAGCTCAATGAGAGGTGATTTCCACCTTAATCTATATCGGAGGATTAAGTTACGCATGCTGTCATAGCGCATAACGGAGAACAATGCATAAGGATCAGCAAGTGTTCTGTTTAAATCCATTCACTTCAAAATGAATTATGCAAGTCGAGTCTTGAACATTTAACATTTAATTAGCACATGTGGTTTATGCAAAGGACTGTGATTGAAATAGAAAAAACTGCCTGATTTGTAAAATAAAACCAAGGCACAATTTTGATGTATAAATATATCCATTAATTGATATCATCTATTCAATACCGTGGTACATATTTTATCAATTCAAATTGAAAAGATGATATCATCTGTATCACCTGTTGAATCGATGATATCGTTTAATGGCAAAACATTAAAGCAAAACATACCCTCCTGTAAACACTATGCAAACAAAAAGTAACTTTAATATCAACTTGTGCAAATTCAAAGAATTCTTAGGAATTCTAAATATCTTTCTGTCTAGTTCATATCCTTTTTCAAGAAACAAAACAGCTGCTGTGGGTGTTGGATTTTAAAGTAAGTGTGCTAACCTGTAAGATATGATTCTTAAAACTGGAATATGTAATTCTTTATGTATATATTTCTTTTTTCCAAAAAGTTATGTATAAATGGATTGACTTATATACTTTGAGAACAAGAATGCCAGTCTGACTGTGTACAGGCACTGTCCCTGGGTACTCTCTGTAACTATTCAGCTCACCACCCTGTTTATACTGCTGTGTAATATCAAACTTCTTTCTATATACTCATAAATATTGTACTTTGCATAATTGCATCCAATGTGATAATGTACATTTTCAATACATGAGACAATCTAAGATCATTGTGAAAATTATAGACATTTATCATTTAATTTGTGTGTATTTTGAAAATGATTAATATATTGTTTAAATTATGCATGCCCCCAGAGGGCCCTTGAGTGGTGAATAAATAATAAACTATATCTGGACTAAAGTACAGGCAAATTGTTTACAGTAGCTTCCCTTTACCAGAGACAATAAAGGCAAACAGGACAATGGGACCTTGAATGGCTGACCAAAAAGAACAACTCAGGAAAGGGGAGAAAAAAATCAAAGATAAAAATTGACTTGTAAACGACCTGCACTCTGTTTTCACGCCAATCTGTTATTGTTATCAACGGAATTAATTGCCTATGTCCTTGTGTCATTTAACTGTGAAAACAATATTTGTAGCCCACACGATCTGAGTTTTACCTACAGGGACGATCTCCTGAATTATTCAGACAGCAACACTGCGTGTTGTTTGTTGGCACCAATGTGTTTGAACTGAACTTCAAAGTAACATATACATTTTAAAAAATGGAAATGAATTTAAAGAAATTCGTAAACACCAGAAAGAGACATTGAAATTAGGATAAAGCTTCTAGTAGTGGTAAATATTTGAGTAGAGACCCACAATAAAGTTCTGAATGCTACAAATCAACACTCAACTGACAAAGCTTGATGTAGAAACAGAAAATACTGAATATTGAAAAAAAGAATTCCATAACTTACTTATATCAACTACATTCAACACAGGATGTGTTAGGAGAAGGTCCTCATAGTATCGTATGTGAATCACAGAGGTCCTACATGCCTCACAGGAGCTGTCCTCATGCTGTAAGCCTCACTCCAAGGTCCCCATACTAGATTTCTTGTAGAAAAGGTCTTGAAATCTTTACTACTGCATGTTTGAAAAAAAGACATTCATAAAGCATGTTTCACAATTAAGGTCCTCATACTGTTTAGCTTAGAGGAAGGTCGTAAAATTGCCCGTAGATGCCTCACAGAAAAGGCCTCATACTGGGCACTAATAGGAAATATTTCATTAAAACTAAATAAAATCCAGGAAAGGTATTTGAAACATTTTCACAGCACAAGTGCTCATATTGTTTACCTCATAAGAGAAAGCCAATACAAGAAGCATCCTCATACTGTATGCTTTATAGGATACGACCTCTTGGAGTGAAGGTTTTCACATGTCTTACATGTCTATAGGTCCTCATATTGTATACCACATAGGACAGCTGTACACAAGCTGTATGCCTCACAGGAAAGGTGATCATATTGTTTAGGCACAGGATACATATCATCCTGCCATATAATGCAGCTCTTTTTATTTAGCTTCTGCAGACCTCCCATCTGTAAAGAAAAGAGACAGAAAAAAGTTTATTAAGTGGATAAAATGAAGTAAACTGTAATAATGTTGAGACTGACATATGTACCAGTTATAAGTTGAAAGAGAATGTACAATACCATCTTTACATATAAATACTGATTTAAAATAAAAGAGATGACACAGACAGAGTAATAGTGATAATGATGATTATATACATGAATGATCGGCATATAGGATGTGATGAATGAAGGAGACAAAGCTTTTCATCACTAGACTTCAGAAATATTCTCAACAGTTGTGTGCATGTTGCTGACAGTTGTAATCAGACCTCGGGAGGTCAACATATCTGTGGTGTTCTCTGTGTAAAGGTCAAGGTAATCTCTCCAGAAATCACCAAGATAAAGAAAAGACAAACACTGTGTGCACCTACTACACTGCATGCAAATATATTGTGATTGCTTCCAGTTACTTCATCTGATTGCAGATTAATAATTGTCTTTTAAACACTGTTTTGAAACTCTAACTCATTAAGTTGCAGTCAAAGAGACTTGATAAAATACCACACAGCGAGTAAAGAGCTTGACAGATTTTATCACACATCATTTGTCTTTGAATTCAATAAATATGCAGTCTCAAATGTCATCATAAAAATCTTCCAAACTTTTAAAAATAATTTTTCAAACTGTAATTTGAAAATTTCAAAGACCTTTCCTTCAGTTAACAATTTAATGTGTTATAAATGAAAACAGGAAGACAGAAACATTTTAGAATAAATACTTTGGTCTGCGGTTGTTGTTTTGTTTTGTACTGTAATTCATGCAAATTAACTTACATGAATTTTGATGTAAAAAATAATACTGGTCAAAGAATTCCTTTAGAAAGAAACAAAAGGACATGTTTATTATGTAACCAAAATTGTGTAGAAGATGAATGTCACTTTCTTACTGACTGTCCATTATATAAAGAAGAAAGAAATTCATTTTTTCATTATATCTCAATATCTAACAAAAATGTTATGCTATTAACAAAGAAAGACAAATTAATCTGGTTAATGTCCAATGAAGACAGAGCAATTATTACAAAGTTAATTTAAGTGAATTTCTAATTAATGCTTGCAAAAAAAGACAAAATACTAGTACTTTGAGATCTTAAGTGAACTAATGAAATACTTATACATATCATGATATCAGCTTCATATTTGTATTAGCTATTATTCTGACCACATAGATATGTATATTGCTAGTATGTTAATGGCATACTGGTATACATGTATACACAGGATTTACCCAACTGCTGCACGTTCATATACATGTATTTGTATGGACTATTTTGTATGTGTAATCTCCTATTTAGAAATTTCTCTCTAATAATTGATAACTTGTATGCCCTCTGGGCCAAAAATTGGAAATAAAAATATAATCTATTTATCGGTGAAAAATATTAATGTGGGGAAAATATTAATATCCTTATTAAAATTTAGATACTATAAACATACATAATTTATACACTCACAAGTAAAAATTTGGCATTATACTTTTTGCTTCTTGTCCACTAAATTATTAATGATGAAATCTTGAAAAAGACTGCACTAAATATTGACTGTGGTACATATAAGTGTACCAGTAATTCATATACACTTACAGTAGTACATTTCCATGTATAAAGTGACAAAAATTCTATCTATCAAATCATCTTTCATAAAATAAAATATCAATCTGTTCCCATGTGTTTACATTAATGTCATAAACAATGCTGTGATGGGTTTGTTCCCGTTTTGCACACATTTGAAAATCTAGTATAGAAAAATGTGTGCAAAACGGGAATTTGTCCAGGTAAGATATTTACTTAATTGCTATAGTCTGTATCATAATTAATGCTTCGATATTAGTTCAATACCTAGCTCCAAAGCTACAAAATGCAAGGAAAATTTGATATGTCAATATTTATGTATTTTTGTCATAAGTAAATTTGATGTGTCACGAATTTTGAATGGTTTATTTTTTATATTTTGTACAATTTTCAAACCCTTGTCATTTTCTTGTACGTTGCAATTAAATATACATATAAGCCCCGGGAATCCTTTGGTCAAAAAGAATACATTTTCAAAGTTCAGTTAATTCTCTCATAACAAGAATGATATGTATACCAATATTAATGATTAAGAAAAATCGTAATTAATTGATTAATTGGTAAATATAATTGATGTACATTTTTGAAGAAAAAGAATACATGCATAAGAATTCGCCCAGATTTCATTAAAAACAGCATATTAAACAGGTAGCATATTACCGGTAAATAGATCAAGTTTAATACTGTACGATATATCAAGCATTAATCTTCATTTTGTAATAATTCCTCACACAGCCTTGTAAGATTATACATTAAAATATATTTTGCAATATATAAAGGAGTTTGGATTAAAAAATATTTTTCCAGACGTAGGTAGTTACTGTAATAAATCATTGACTTTTACTAGTGTGTGATCATTAAAAACAATTTAACAAAAGAGTTTGAAAGATATTACAAGAATTGTAAGTTTTAGTTTAAAGATTGTGAATAACAATTCATATCTGCAAGTAGCTAGTGCTTGGTGTATTTCAGTAGCTGAATATAACAACAAAACTGTATCATCAAAATGAATTTTAAAACTGTTTAAAGAAATAAGATACTTTAAATCATTAATCTAAATAAAGTGCATCACCAGGTTACATGTACATAATACACTAAACTCTTCTTTGAAATGCATTTGAAAAATACAGGAAAATCTCAGGTTAAAAGCAGACTATAATTGTTATCAAAACACAATTCACACCTATTGTTCTGTACCTAATTATCAAATGTGTGCAAAACGGGAACACACCCTGTGATGTACATCAGGGCTGTATATGCTAGTATATGCGTCCCTGTGTACATGTATGTACTAATATGCAAAGAGACACAACTCTTTCAATCCTTGAACCTCGATCAACATTCTGTGCTACATAAAATTCCTACTCCTCTAAAATGTATTAGAAATGCAGAACTAGCTAGAACAGCTAGGATATTAAGTTTCTGGATACTTTCAAAGCTGTGCTATCTCATATGGAGAGCCCCATTTATTACCGGTATTGGTCTTGCTATATGAAGCAATATGAAATCGGAGACAAAAATCCAGCTCTTAAAATCATTTTTTTTACCAGTAATGATGTTTATAATTACTTTGACACTATCTTTTTAGTTATCTTTAACTCAATATTTAGTCAACAGTTTAGCTGTTTAGTTTTCTAACATCACAAATATGTACAAAATAATGTACACTGCATGTGCATTAGATGTGAAAAAACTTGCATGAAACCATGCTTTACAACAGCAACACAAATTCCATATTGTAGAATTGGCTCATTTTCCCCTGTCTAAACATACAGTGTAGGTTTGTGTCTATTCTACTTCCCCATTTGTGGAAGTGTAATGAAAAAAAAAACAACAAAACATGGCTTGTGACGATGCCTAACTTTAACACCATGATGGTTTGACTGGATCAATTGCAGCCCCCCCCCCCCAACACACACACACACACACACACACACACACACACTGCCTAATGCACAAAACGCCCATATGCACAATACTCGTACCCGAAAACAAATATTTTTTTTAAAACAAGGGCCCAACACAAACAATATACAATGTACAATGTACATGATATACATGAGACGACCAGCCAGAGATGATGAAAGGGCATCTATAGCCCCATTATTGGCTTCGCCCTCCAAACGGTTACACCGTAAAACATATTAGGCCTACATCACAAGTTTCATGCAAAGAGATGGGAGAGCATCTTTGGTACACCACTATCCGTGTCCGTGTCAACATCATTCATTTTGGCCGCGGATTGCGATTAGGTATTCCGAACCCGATTCATTGATCGTCGAGTTCGATTAGAGTCCGAACACGAAACTGGTGCTGCCACATCACAAGTATGCTGTCATTTATCAGTTTATAATTCGCGTGTTCGACAATCCTGGGATTTTTATTTTACAATGATAAATATTAATTAAACATTAAAGGATTGTTTTATTTTGTTTTGACAATTTCCTTAAAATGGCCTTGCAATTTAAAAGGACCTAAATCTTGAATATTCTTCAGCAAAGTACCGAGAGTGTTTTAAAATTTCCACTTGTGAACACTTTTACACAGTGTTAAACTAAGAAATGTATCATACCACCCACTCTCTCTCTGCATTACTCATATTCAAGCACTAGATATACAATGTACATTGTGATCCCCTAAATACACACCCAATGATATCCTTGATATCTCTAAAAACTATCACCTATTACTTAGATATTTTTATTTACCCTACACATTGCACTGATATTTTTTGGGGGGTCATGCAGTCATCAAGAATACTTGAAGAAGGTTTCTGAGATCCAATTGACACAATTAACTTGCATGACTAATGCCACATATTATAAAACTCTTCTGGTTTAAAAAAAATTATATACTTCATTGTCAAAAGAACTAGACTGAAAATCGTTTTTTATTCTACCAGCGTTACTTGATATCGTTTCCTAAATGAAATATACGGCAATTAAAACTTACAAAGGCATTGAAGCCTTCCTGGACGGTGATAATACTACCTTTAAAAAACTTCTCTTTTCTTTTTCTTTTTTAATTCTACAATTTTTAAAAAAAATTTAGAAATTTTATTACATTGTACAATAAAATTTATGTTGGTGATATGTACATTTTCCGTAATATTCAGCTTCGGACAACCTTAACATAATCTTAATGTAAAAATTATTTCTGACATATACATATATGATAATAACAATATCTGGAAAATATATAAAGGAAGTACTATTTGTGTTAATGAGAACAGAAGAATGACATACTGGTTTGAAGTACAGATAGGGGTGAGGCAGGAATGTGTTATATCTGGGTTCCTGTTCATTATTGTGGTAGACTGGATACTGAGGAGCACCAAAAAAAAAAAAAAAGAAAGAAAGAAAACGAGGTATATATACGATGGATACATGTATTTTTGTCCACCTCCGTAGGACCTAGACTACGCCGACGACCTGTCTGATTGCTTTAACTCAGGAAACGACTACATAGAAACAATTAAATTACAGATTAATTAGTATAACACGGAATCGACGATAGGACGGCTGCAGTCATACGCTATATTGGATGGTAATTTACTCTTCCTTGACCACAAACAAGACCAGTTGTGTTTTTGTACCAAATGATGACATTCCAAATGTCTTATAAGACTACTATGAATCATTTTAATCCTTTCCCATTCAATGTTAAAGTAAGAGGCAAACGCTTATGTGAATTACCCTTGTGAAGAATTAGAAAATTTTATTATTAAAGTATAGGTTTTATATTTAAAAATGATTACATATTTATTTCAATGTCACTGAGAACAAATTAATGTATTTCATCTTCACTTATGAGTTATCTTTCTTGCTGGAAGGGGTATGTACCTTATTGTGTACCACTGTATTCTAGTGTACAAGTATCTACAGCTTTGTATACCTTTACACGTGTGCTCTATAGACCTACCCATTCAATTCATGTGTACCCAGTTTTGATTTGTTGATAATGGTCTTCAAGCATATCAGTGATATTGTTACAAAATTGTTAATGAGAGTTTCTCGGTAGCTTATCTGGTTTGTTTGGAACACACCAACACTTTGTAGATCTGCCAAACCAGTAACAGCTCAACACCAAAGACGCTATGGACATCCCGTTAGTTCTGGCTAAAAAGCTGTATGCCTCCAAGAAATATTCCACCTTCTTCATCTTTCGGATGTGGATAGGTTACGGATTTGACGCCGCGGAGTTCACGGCCGTCATTATACGTTACGGCTTTGTCTACGCCAGTGTGGAGTGGATGTACGTCTTCTATGTTTATATGGGGTTACTGGCTCTGGTCGCTTTTATTATGACGGTGGTTTATAGAGTAAAACAAAACATATCGGACAAAAAGGTCCACTCTTGCTTGGCCTACTTCAAGCTGACTTCGACAGTAAATGCGGCCTTGATCTTCTTCCAGCTGTATCTTCAAGGTCAGAGAGATGAGGTCGCCATTTTTCTTCTAGTGGTCTCGGGAATTGACATGGGTTTGGACTTCCTGGAAATGGCCGCTGGATGCGCCGCCTTGGGAGTTAATATGGTTTATCCTTTAGACGTCAAAAGTAAGAATTAGGATTGAACTTGCTCCAATTTCATATATCTGTTTGCCTTGCCTGTGTGTTTGGTTTTGGAACCTGAAATTCCCGCTTTTGATTCAAAAGAACCTTGCCATATGCATATATCAAACACCCCCATTACTTTGAAAAGAATGATCTACAGGTGTTGAAAAAAATGTGTGCATGGAAGGTGAACATTTTGGAATTTGACCTGATCTATATGTATTGAAATTACAAATATCTATGTGCATTTAATGTGTATTTAAATTTTGTGATTTTTAATATGAGCTGTTAAGTTTGGCGGGACATGTTTATTGTAGAATTATTTTCAACCATTATTTTTAGCAGAAAGAATATATGTTCATATAATATAAGTATTCATATACTAGTAATTATCTATATTGTAAAATTATTTGAGGCTGTAGATGAAGCAATATTTTATCATTTTCCCCTATTCATTCTGCTGTATGTTAATATTGCAAATGGTTTTTTTTCTTCTGATAAGTAGAATATACGTTCATTGTAAGGTGTATGCTGGATGCTAATGGTCTTTATTAAAATATTTTGATCTCCTTAAGAAGAGTTAAAGGGAAAAATCAATCTTCATTTTCAAAACTAAAATATATGATTTTTTTTCCTTTGCTAAATGATAATTGATATGGTTAAAATCATATCTATAATTTAAGGTAGATCTAATGGCGAATTTGTTGACCACCCGGCCTTCTTCAGCTTCGTGAACAATTTTAATAAAATATAATTATTTTTACCAAAAAATAGCATTCACAAAGATACAGCTCATATTGATTTAAATAAGTAGAATATGTAACTATCAGCAACTAAAACACGTACAGATATACTAGTACTCGGTACGCATACTGAGAACAATTGTACAAATTTATCTTCTGACCCTTCAGTACATCTAATGACTTGATTTTGTTTAAAACAAACACATGTTTTTTACGTATTTAAAAAATCTTCTTATTACAAAAATATCAATAAACATACATCCTGTTTTGTTTTTACGTGTTGGTTTTTAAAAACATGCTTCCAAAGGACCGGGATTAAAAAAATTCTTGGACTCTTATGTTCGCCCGTTTGCCTGTCTGCCCAATCTTAATTGTAAACTATAAAATTGAGATAGCTCAAAATAGATTTGAACAAGTAAAATGTTGGGATCACTAATCATTTTCAGAAAATGAGAAATACTCATGCGACAATAATTAATTTTTTTATTGAATCTATAGTGTTTCAAAACTATTTTAATTGTCATTGCGGGGAAGTGGAGATGGTGCTAAAACAAACTTTGCAAAACCTAATCCGTTAAAAGATGAAAAACGAAACTGTAGTGAGATATGCTTACAATTGTTATGTATCCTATTGCAAAGTAAAATTGAAATAGTAGTACCCTTATTATTGTTATTTAATGATTCAATACATCAACTCTTTTAAGGCCTATTTAATGTGTTGAGAGCTCGACACCAAAGACGCTATGGACATTGCGTTAGTTCTAGCTAAAAAGCTTTACGCCTCCAAGAAATATTCCACCTTCTTCATCTTTCGGATGTGAATAGGTTACGGATTTGACGCCGCGGAGTTCACGGCCGTCATTTTACGTTATGGCTTTGTCTACGTCAGTGTTGAGTGGATGTACGTTTTCTATGCGTATCTCGGGCTGCTAGTACTGGTCGCTTTCAAGCTGTCATCAATCATTTATGCGTCCATGATCCTTTTAAGTTGTATCTTCAAAGCCAGAGAGACGAGGTGGTCATTTTCCTTCTAGTAGTCACGGGAATTGACATGGGTTGGACTTCCTGGTAAGGCTGGACGTGAAATTTCTCGTTCGCCCTACCCTATGTCACCTAGAAAGGGTGTTTAGTAAGTGAGACAAGTATTTATGCTTATGTTTAGAGTAGATTGTAGTGTGCACATCTTCAAATATAGAGGAAACTTGTAAAAAATAATCTAAAATTTTTGAAATTAAGTTTAGTGTCGGGGAAACTGAACAGTATATGGACTTCTGTCATTTAATGACGCAAATATGCCTAATTGATGTTAAAATGACAATAATTTGTACTCAATTGAAATGATTATTTTTTTTAAAAATGTTGTGTTACCCTAAAAATTAGGGATAAAGAACAAATCTACAAGGGTTTACTCGTATTTAATGACGTCACCTTAAATGTTAACAACAATAACCAAGAGGTCTGCAGTAAAAGGACTATATATGATATTAGTCAAATTTGGCCCCCATAATTCGCCATTTTTTAAAGTGTTTCAGGTACATTAAATTGTTGTGTTATTTTTTAGAAGAGTTGATATAAAATATATTTTTCACCTATTTATTTGATTTATTTACACTCACTGGCAGTATATGACTTCAGAAGTGACGCTATTTTTATAATTCAATCAAAATTAGTCATTTTTTGACATTTTTCTTATCTTTTTTCGAATGGGAAATATAGAGCGACGCTTTGAACAAGAACAAACTTTTTGTCACTTAAAAGTACTGGATAGATACATCTTTGGTGAACATATTTTGTTTGTTCAAGCAATCGCTCAATGTTTTCAAAAAGAAAAACTGCTTGAAAACAAGCCGTTTTATGCTAAAAATGCGAAAATGGCGGGAAATGGTAACTTTATGATGTCATATTTCTAAATTTTGGGCACTTTACTCCGAATGAAAATTATGAATACTTCAAATGTATATCTGTACAAAAAACCAAAGAATTACAGTAAAATGATGATGTTCATTTTAGGCTCAAACCATATATAGTCCTTTTCTTTAATCCCCCCCCCCCCAAAAAAAAAAAAAAAAAGATAAACATATTTAATGCTGTTGCATGCCAATTGATAAATACGGTACAAAGGTAAATCTATGTTTACCAATGTTGGTACCCCGAATTTTCCCAATACTAAATAAAATGAATCGTTTTAAATACAACATGTACAGTCACATTCATAACATACACCTAGTCAGATTATAATATAACTTAACACGAAACATCAAGTCTGTTGCATGATCAGAAAAGAATGATTAATATGTATGTCACTGACATTGTATACCATTTTTTATTTATTCCCTTATCAAAATATTAATGTACTTAAGGTCAGACGCGACCTATCTTCCATTATTTTCTGATTCTCCGCAACGTAAAGATTACTACGTAATTCCATTATTTAGATTTTTATTTCATGTTATATGATAGTTATAGTTTCAATGGAAAATGCATACTATGACTTTATTTATAGCATTGAATTGCATTATGCATCCTATTTAAAGAAAAATCCAAAAAAATTCTAACTCCAAATATTACATGGTATTTTACCCTGAATTTTTGGGCATTAACAGATTTAATGCAATTAAATAAGGAATAATCTTTAATGGAAAATCATCTAAAATTGAAGAACGTCTCGTGTGTCCTTATAATAGGTATTTCAATGCTAGTATTTTGTTTTACTAACGAATAATGAAGACTTCTTTTATCCTTTAAAATCAAAAGAAAAGTTGTATATTTAAATCTCGTGTACAGGGAAATGATGTATTGAGAGATGACATGTTAATCCAAAGTGTTCAATATCAAAGACTAATCATGTTCTTTAGCCTATAGTATTGTTTATTAATTATGAACTTATAATATACAATTCATGATCTTATGTGTGAATATTGATTCACAATTGATCCTGTTATTAATAAATACTCAAAATAATAAACATTCAGATCTAAAAAGAAATGAAACAAAACAACGTATTGCTAATATCAGTATCGAAATAAAAAATCAATAGTATTTGTAAGGAATACTTTTTATCAACGGATTAAAGATTTTGAACAGCGCAGTAGGTGTACTTATTTTATGAGAATCCAACACAGAATGCTTGCGTCAAATGCTTTTTGATGTCTGCAGAGCTGATGTGTTTAGTTGACAAAACTGATATATATGTTAATGTCTTAAATATAGGTCAGAACTTACAATAATTGAATGTGGTATATCTCTTTCAATCAATAACAAAGAGAATGAATTTTTGTTTTTTTGAAAGATGACTAAAATCTACATGATAAAACAAAATTGCAAAATTGCAAGAAGTTTTTCTTTACCAACCCCTCAGTGACCACTTCTATTCAAGTCAAAATAGGTTCCATTTTCTATTAATTTTTGAAACAATTATCAATTGCTATACATTTGTGGTAATAGAATATTTACTGTTAGGAACATATGTTTATTCCACAGAGATATTAAAGAAAGTATGTACATGTATTGCCTAAAACCAAAGAATGTATGAGATACAAATACTTCTGAAGTTATACAACGGCAACCAAAAAAATTGTGTTGATAAAGCAAAAAACAACTTTATTCAAAGTAATGGTGATATTTCAAATAGTTAAGTCGACTATATGTCAGAAATTAAAAAATATTCTCAGAATTTTTAAAACATTTCAATTTTTGTTGTGATAACAATTAATAAGATGTTACATTAAATTACAATTAATAATAAAGTAAACAGATTTTCAGATGACAAAATGTATTGCAAATTAGAAAAGAAAGCCATCTCTACATTAGAGGAATTGACAATTTTAAGATTGATCTGAAAATTGTATGAAAGTTTTTTTACAATCTGCTTTGAAGTGCGAAAAATTGTCATTTCCTATACATTCCTATCGTATATGTTACTGTATTTTGAGATGATCACTAAAAAGTACCCGATGATAGATTTTCGTGTTATTTCGCAGAACACAAGAGTTTATGTATTACATAAAAAGTTTTTCCATTGAAGTTTTTACTAAAAAAAACTCGGACTTCTTAAAAGTCCGTTTTGCAATGTCTTCATTAAAACTCCTAAGTGATACAATTATTTGATAAATTGTAATAATGAGAAAATTGATTCTCACTGGAACAGATGGAACACAAGTTTAATTTGATACTCTCACTATTTTCTCTATCTTTCATGCTTCTCTCTCTCTCTCTCTTTCTCTCTCTCTTTCTCTCTCTCTCTCTCATCATTGTTCTCTATATATTTGCAACGCGCATTCGGCCGTACTTTCATCTTTATCCTTTTTAGGTTAATATCCATTCAGTCAAAATAGAAGAGAATAAAAGATTATAGGAGTGTTAAAAAATTGAGACATAAATTCTTTTGAAGATTCTTGGTGACCAAAGCCTGGTTTAATAAAGTGTATCAGGTTTTCATTTTTAGGTGTTCATGATAATAAGTTGTAGTTAATACTGTAATTTTTATGAAATCTAAAGCAGAGGGTAAACAAATTTGGACTTTTTTGTCCGACGAATGAATTATATCAAAGAATACTTATAAATGGCATTTAACTTCAGTTGTCTTACCGGACTATTTGTAAATACATTGTAATTCTAAGTACAATTCCAAGCAATCAAGAAATCATTGCTGCCGAAATCTTGGTTGGTAGTTCGAAAAGGTGTGTCTTTTTAAGCGACGAACCTAAATATCCATGATGCCTCTCGTGTAGTTAACAAAGTCATGGGTCGATCCATGTCATGTTTGTGTTTTCATTGTTTGCTTAATTCATGAACGAATAGCCGATCGGACGAATTTTATACAAAATCTTGGCAAGGAAAACTTAGCTTGGCATAAACATAAAATAGAAGATCAAGCTGCATAGTTCAAAGAGATAAAGCAATCAAAGGTTATCCATACTTGAAAGGCCGCTCTGAGGTGAACCCGTACGGAATAATAATAATAATCTAATTTTGATTAAATTGAATTCCAATTAAATATGTATTCATTAAATGAAAATTTTCTACTTAAATTGAAACCATAAATTACTGGGGGAATAATATACAAAATCAATATTGACGATATGATGGATCTAGCTTCGAAAAGACACTCTAATATCATTTACTGCATTTCAACAAGGAACACATACATTGTAATAAATCTTATTTAGGAACAAATACCTGTCTGACATGCTCAAAGCGGTGTGTCCTTTGTACTTTTAGAAAACATCCAATCATTTCGTGCATACTGTCTTTCGGTTATGTCATCATAAAATTGTAAGTGAGAATTTTTAAGAAGCTTATCTGGTTTTGTTGGACAAATCAACACTTTGTACATCTGGCAAACAGAACTCATTTCCAACGACGCTATGGACATCCCGTTAATTCTGGCCAAAAAGCTGTATGCCTCAAAGAAATTCTCCACCTTCTTCATCTTTCGTATGTGGATAGGTTACGGATTCGACGCTGCTGAATTCACGGCCGTTATTATACGTCACGGCTTTGTATACACCAGTGTGGAGTGGATGTATGTATTTTACATATATCTTGGGTTATTGGCTCTGGTCGCTTTCATTATGACGGTGGTCTTCAGAGTGGCGAAAATCAGTTTGGAAAAAAGGCCCACTCTTGCTTGGCTTACTTCAAGCTGACATCGACTGTTAATGCGGCCTTGATCTTCTTTCAGCTGTATCTTCAAGATGAGAGAGACGGGATCGCCATTTTCCTTCTAGTGGTCACGGGAATCGACATGGGTTTGGACTTCCTGGAAATGGCTGCTGGCTGCGCCGCCTTGGGAGTAAATGTGGTGTATCCTTTAGACATTAAAAGTGAGAATTAGAAAAGAAGTTGCTCCATTTCTTTTTGTAGTTCTTTCCGCCTACCCTTACCTCGTAATTCTGGTTTTGGAAACAAAATTTCCTTCTCATGATTCGAAATGACTTTCAACGGTTGTGTAAAAACTTATAACAAACACATAACATTGGACAAGCACGATCCAAAGGTGCTGATAAAAATGGCAGTTGAACACTTTGCAATCACGCCTTACATAATAATGGGCATGTATTCATCATAATCTTCAAAGTATATTTATCCTGCATTAAATTTATGTGATTTAAGAGCAATATAAGCTACACATTTCGGTTGGAATTATGTACTATAATTAAAAGAGGAAGGTACCGTTTCAGTCATAGTTTTACCTGTGTTAATGTGATTTTTTAAATATCACAAAAATGAAAATGTATTAGTTTACACAAGAGTATCCCACATTTAAGAAGTTATAAAAATAATAGACAATAAAATGTGACGTCATAGAAGTGCATTTTTCTTTAAACCATTTCCTCTTCGAAAAACTATGAGATAATGTGCAATTTTTCATCGTTTTTGACTCCATCTTAGGAATATGACATATTGTTGAAGTCATTATTACCTTTTGAAAACAGAATTAAAGTTAATAACTTTTTTACACGCATTTGTTCAAGATGCTTTATGTTTATTGTTATGAGTTTTGAACAACTTTTTAATTTAAGGGCATATTTTGCAAGAAACATTTCTTCCTCTTTTAACTATTTGAGCCTCTGGATGAAGCAATATTGCATCATCACCCTCTGTACAACTCTGATTTCTTATACTTTTATATAATTCATTAATTAAAGTTGTTTTTTTTTTTTTTTATAAAATTCAGAAATTTAGTTTGTTACATGCAGAAATACAAAAAATTAGCTATTAAACCTGTTTACAAGAAATGTAATTAACAAATGATTTAAATACTGATAACAATTATATACATCTTTCTTGATTTTTTGTATATGAAAGCTTTTTTATAATTTGTGTCTGCTTTTGTTTTACTATTTCATGCTTCTAATTACTTGATGCTGATTAAAATAGAACAGAGTGTTTGTGTCTTTGAAAGGTCTTATTACAAATATTTTATTAAAAATGTAACTGTTTTCAATTCGTTTTCTCGTGTTGCTATTTTAAAAATGTCATCGAGTTTACAGATCAAAGAGATAATGTTTTTGAACTGTCCGTCCGTCCGTCTGTTTGTCTGCCCAAAATTTACCCTTTGTGAAACAAAAAAGTTAGATATTTCATATTTTATCAAGCAAAAAGTCCAATGAGTATTAACTAATCAATATCAGAATGTAGTTAATACTCATTGGATATTTTGGTTGTAGTGAAGAAGGTGTTTCAAGAAAATAAAATTCATCGCGGGAGAGTAAAGGGGGGCCAACGCAAGGTTGGCAAGACCTCGCAATATCCATTGAAAGATAAAACGAAACTTAGTATTGTGAAATTTAGACGAACAGAGATATACTGACATTTGTTTCCAAAAAGAATCCTGATCGCTTCAACCATTCCCGTTGACAAGAGGCAGTGGAAGAAAACATTCTAGATGTATAAAATTGTTAAACGGACAGTCTGTCCGTCTGTCTTAAATAGCTTCGTGTGTTTATTCAAATACAGAACACGTTTGTAATTCTATCTAAGTTTGTAATTTTGTAAAACGTTAATTTTAACATTGTTTGTTTGTTCCTTTCATG
>WFKH01010931.1:4200205-4227296 GCA_016163765.1 Magallana hongkongensis | reverse complement strand
ATGTACGTGTTATATTTTTACCTGGCGTTTGTCGTCATCATCGGGTTTATCCTGACGGTATCTTTCAAGCTGAGCGAGGAGGTTTCCGACAATAAGCTACACTCCTGTTTCGCGTTTTTTAAGTTGACCTCGGCAGTGACGGCGGGGGTCATCTTCTTCCAGCTCTATCTCCAAGGCGACCGCGACCCGCTGACCATTTTCATCATGGTGGTCACTGGGGCCGACATGAGCCTCGATTTCGTCGAGATGGCGGCCGGATGTGCGTCACTTGGATTTAACATGGTGTATCCGCTGGAGGTGAATAAAGAGCAAGCTTGATGAACCGGAGATTCAAAGCGGCACTCAAATATCGTTTGCAGTGATTTAAACAAAATTCCAATAAGTGGCCAATTTTTCAGCAGTTTAAACTTGTAAACACTTTTATTTCATGTTGTGTACAATTTATGTTTACTTCTGCCTGGTCTATTTCCAAAAATATCTTGAATTTAATGTGACTTTTCAACCTTTTCTTTTTAATGTTTATTTATAAAACTTACTAAATGTAAAATACGTTGATCTGTTTTTGTCCACTAGAGTGATTTGTTTTCACAGTCAAGTAAGTAGAAATTATTTGCTATTTCCTTAAGCTAATACATATATTAAATACAACAATAAATGTAGAATATAATTGCACTTTATTTGTTAAAATATTGCTTTTAATAAAAACATTTTATAAATAATATTTTTCCGTAGGAAACACTCAAATAAATGTATAAATTTCAATCACCCATGTTCTTCAAAATATAAATCAACACTCAGAAAATGAAAGGCAGTAAATGATTAGAAGGCATCCATTCTGATGACTGCGTTTCAAGTAAAATTGAAAAACTTTATAATCTTCTTTGTAGTGTAAAAAAATAATATGATATCATAAAAACAATGAAGCTGCAATATGCAATATAACACCCTTTGAGAGTATAATGTCTTTGGTACATTAAGAAATGGTCACACAAGGTAAATATTGCGACCTCAAACTGTTATTTAAAAAAAAAGTACACTCTAGCACTACAAAATACATACTGTAAATTCCTTATATTACGCGAGTACTTAATTCCGCGATCCCGCTGTTTTCTATCAAACCGCGGGAATATAAAATCGCAAACGTCGAACTTTTCTCCTTATTTCTTATAGTTATCAACTCTCAAAAAATAATGGCGAGATTTTAAAATCCGCGAAGGGTGCTTCTCGCGATTTTACGCGGAAATAAATTCCTCGCGTTGAATTAGGAATCTACAGTAATATAAACTTTGCTATAAATGATAATAAGAGCAAGTAAAATGCAATACTTTAAAAATGGTATAGATAAGACCAAGTTAGTATAACACAAAATTGATTAACTGAAGTTGAATTATTTTGCACTCTCAGATATACTATATATGTAGTGGGTAAATAAAGACACGTCTATAAATTCTAAAAATAAATGTTTAAAAAATTGCACACATATCCACATCCAGTCAGCTCATCATGGAGCGAAATGATAAATCCTAACATAGCATAACTCATAGAGCTAGCCATTAGTGTTTACACACTGAGGTATGTCGGTGAATCAGATTCAGAATATCATTTAACAAAACTAACAAAGCTTTTACATCATGCACTTTTCTTGGCCTTAAAGAAAAAACAAGAAAAGAAGAATTCACTCTTCAGATCTGTAATAAACAGATCTCAAAATTTCAATCTGGAATCTGTTAAAAGTTTTCTGGGTCAACAGGTTGTGCAGATATCTCGGCATCTGCATAGTTCTTTGGTTGACAGGTTATGAGGACATCTCGCCCTCAGAGCTGAGATCCAGCATTATGTCTATGTCCAATTGGATGCCGGTGTTGGAGATTTTACGTAACTGTGCCATATGGACCGCTGATCCACTTTTTACGGATTGCTATGTACTTCTGTAAGTTGGCTACAAGTGCTGTCCAACCCGTCTGATGGCTGAAAACAAGAGTTTGACGTGTGAAAATTTTATTACAAAATACAAGCATTTAATTTCCTAATTTATCAATGTTATCTGCTCTTCAGCAAATTCACTTAAACCGTGGAATTGTCAGTTAAAAATGTAAATTAGACAAATTTCTCTTTTATCAGTAAACATCAGTGACATTGGCTCAGTACATCAACCCTTAATTAATGAATGAAGTTTCAGGGTTCTTACCTACAGAGCACTATTCTAAAATATTACCCAAATCTCCAATTTTTTCTTTATTTTCCATTAAAATTTTGGAAAAAAGTAATGTAACATTGTAAAACACATGAATACCATAGTAAAATGTATTCTGGTTTAATTTTATAAATGATGTAAGAAGAACAGACACCTTTAGGAGGAGAACAACACAGATGTCTAACAGACTAAGGATCCAACAACCTTCACTGATAATCGTTGATTGTCTTTCTTACCTCGCACCACATCCTCGTCCTGAGTCACCATGGAAATATTCGTAAAAACAAAATCTTTAAAGTTGGGATCTTTGGCATATTTCTCTTTATTACCTACAAAGGAGAACACATCACATGATTATTCTTGGAAATGTCATTATTATTGCTATTGTTTCATTCAGTTATCCATTTATAACTATCAAGTCTAATAATTTTATATCCTATACATATTAAGGAACGTTATACTCTTTTTTTCATATAAATGCACAGATTATGAGTGATTAATACATTCTCTACTTAAACATATCTGACAATCTTAATTAGCTTGACGAAATTCTCACTATGATAGGTCTATGTCGAAATATATTCACCATGACAAAGACGGAATCCCTCAGGGTCGGGGTAGAACAGCCTAGACAGTCGGAGAGAGAGTTCGTGGGCAACGTCCGTGAGTCGCATCATCTTCCCCGAGCCGGTTGGACATTCAACCTTCAGCGAGTCCCCAAAGAAGTAGTCATACCGCCGCAGATTCTGGATTGGTTCGTCGCTATACTTATAAGAGTAGATAACGTTGTATCAATCGTACTGTATACCAGTAATAATTATACGTGTTTTTATATGGAACCATTCGTTCGTTACAATAAATGCTCAAAACTTTATACGTAGTATTTGTATTAGTTTTGGCAATTGAATATAATAAGTGAACCAACGATTTCTATAAACTGTGACCAAAGTTAATTCTTTTGAACCTTGACGCAAGATAATAATTAAACAGCGACCCATAATTGTGAGTTTAAGCATTAACCCGTACCCTCGGTTCGTTACATAAACAATAAAATCAAGTATGATTTTATAAGAGTTTTCTTTCCATTATTGTAACTTAACAACATAGTGCAATAGGTTAGAGCGTAAACTACTAATCTGTAAGTCATGAGTTCGAATCCCGCTGGGGCTTTTATATTTTTTTCCTTTCCACAAATTTTTAAAACATATTTTTTGGTCAAATATTGTAAAATTTGAAAATTCTAAATTGGTGACAGTATTTTGATTATAATGAACTTTTATCCACGTTAATATCGACAGGTGTCCCGTACCACTTTAATGAAAGAAGAGCATTTTGTATAGTCCCATTTTGCGTCCTGAATACCAAGTTTGACTCGTTGAGACTGTTAACCAAGCATATCAGTTGAATGACTACGTAAGTTATTAATGAGAAAGTCTCAGTTCTTTATCAAGTGTTAACATTACAATAACACTTTTAAGGCCTACGTAATGGATATATGCCGAAAACAGTTCTGTATGAAAAAATATCAGACAGTTTCGAGGCCCGATATTTTTTCATGCAGAAGTGTTTGAGGCATATATCGTACTTAAAACGCTACCATTGAATTTCATTGTTGATTTACCTGAGACAGTCCGATTTTGAAGGATATCAGTACTGTAACCACTGGCAACGGTCTGAGATAAAGAAGCTCACTAATATCGGACTGTCACAGTACACAGCAGTGTTTTAACTAATAGTAAAACATCGACAAAAGGCGCTATGGACATCCCGTAAGTTCTGGCCAAAGAGCTGTACGCCCCTCCGAGAAATATTTCACCTTCTTCATCTTTCAGATGTGGATAGGTTACGGATTCGACGCCGCGGAGTTCACGGCCGTCATCAAAACTTATGGCTATGACTTCATCGAAAAGGAGTGGATATTCGTTGTGTACGTGTATCTAGGGTTACTGGCTTTGGTCGCTTTTGTTATGACTGTGGTCTTCAGAATGAAAGAAGATATTAAAAAATGACAATAACAAACCGCCAACCATCTCAAAAATCCTTAAAACGAAATACAAATTCAAAGCAGAGCAACACGGACCTCCAAGATAGAGGTAGGATCAGGTGCCATGGAGGAGTAAGCATCCTCTGCCGACCGGTCACACCCGCCGTGCGCCCTATGTCATATCGGTAAAAATGTCATTATCGGGGAAAATGTCGTAATTTGGGAAAAATTTCATGATCGGGAAAAAAGGAGAAAAATCCGCGGAAAATTCGGTATTCAATTAATAGTCCAAAGCAGAGCAATCACGGACCTCTGGAAAACCTCAGAGGCAGGATCAGGTGCCATGGAGGAGTGAGCATCCTCTGCTGACCGGTCACACCCGCCGTGTGCTCTTTGTCGTAATCGGAAAAATAGAAACCTCAAAAGTCCGTAGACAATTAGGTAATTAATTATGGTCTAACAATTAGTATGAAAAACGTCAGTCAGCATGCGACTCAGTGGAAGATTGTATTTGCTGACAAGGTCGTCGTATCGACCATAGAACCTTCGAAAAGATGACTTTAAACGAGACTGTTGATAGTCCTGTTTCATCAACTTGTTTGTCAGTAGCTTGCTCGTCTTAGAAACTGTTCATACGAAGAGCATGCCCTTGCGTATCGAATTAACGGAGAGACAAAAACACCATATGCAGGTGATGAAGGTATATTGCTACATAAGTAAGGAAAGTTGACTATAGAAAAATTGAAGTCATCGCGTTTATCATAAAGTTTTGTTGTTAGGTTACCATCAATGTCCATTCCAGTAAAATATCCAAATATGAAACAGATGACGCTGACTCTGTGGTATCTTTATCTATGATATATATCAGAGAAAAAGACCCAATCTTGTCTTGCCTATTTCACGCTGACCTTGGCCTTTAATGTCGCCTTGATTTTCTTCATACTTTATCCACCAAGAGAGAGTTTTGCTGAGTTCCTTCTAGTGGTTGTAGGACTCGACTTGAGTTTGAACTTCCTGGAAATGGCGGCTGGCTGTGCCGCCTCAGGAGTTAATATGGCGTATCCATAAGACGTCAGAGAGTTGCCAGAAGTCAGGAGTTCCAGTAACACTGAAATGGAGCTGGATCGATTTTGACGTCATTCAAAGGTAAATAGATGCGGGCTTCTGGGATTGGAAACAAGTATATCTTCTTATATTTGGAAGTAACTTATAGTGTACCCTATTTGAGAACACTTGTATTGACACGACCATCTAATATTGAAAACAAAAAGTATTTCTGATTATTTCTGGTGTGCACATTTTCAAATATACAGAAACGAATGAATGAAAATTGTTGATTTACGTTAAATGGCGTTGAATTAAATGTTTAAATCTGAACATATGGGATATTTGTTGTGTATTTGAAGTATATCCAAATTTTCTTTTTTTGTGTGCGACTTTCGTTTTATTAAAAAAATAAAGCTCGCATAAACCTATAACAACCAGTGAAAATATGTTAAGCAGTGAACAAACTTTTTTGTAAGTAGAATGCTCTTTTATTTTATAGTCATGCTTCCTTTGGTCATTTAGCTATGTTAAATTATGAAAATAGTTTAAATAGTTTTAAAACATGAAAAATAGATAAATTAATTATATTTCAACTTAAGCGAAAAATAAAACGGTTAGTATTGGATATTTTAAAGAACTAAGGAGACCATCAATGTTAAGCATGACATTATAGATACCCAAATCCTATGTTTCACAGAGAGATGCCTTATACGATACTTTTATTAGTTATAATTAACTAACTATACAAAAATACGTACGAGCTGCGTTCAGACTTCAGAGTATTACTAATCAAGAATTCGCTAATGTTAACAATAATTTTTAATAGTTCTATTTTACCTTTGGTACGTGAATGATATTCAATTGCATATCATCGTGAATTTTGTACCGTTCACAAAACAAGGTTAATGTTGGTCACGTTCAGAGATGAAAAACAAGTTTATAAATATGGTAAATAAACAATCATATCAGTGGGCTCTTTTCAATTCAGAAAATCTATTAAAGCATAGATTATAAAGTTACAAAAAAAAATAACCTGGGCATGAGTATTTTTGCTACATGTATATTAACCGCGCAGGGTAAACTGATCGAACCCAGGTTACACAATTTTAATCCTTGAAATTTAGTTGTAAAATTTACTCAGTTGAAAAAATAAAAACTTTCGTTATTAAAAGAAGTCATCTTGTGACGTAAGGAAATCAGGCTATACGTTATTAGCTACTTTTGTTTTCAGCCAATCAAAAAATAACCAGAATTACATTATTTAAAATTACATACATAGTTGACTTATCACAGAACGAAGATCCCATACTGTGCCTAGAATAAATACGTTATGCGAGGGTTTGTCGCCCTTGCATCATGATTATTTCTTTGATTGAGAGATGTGTGTTAAATATATATTGATTCTTAGCAAGTATTCCGAAAGTTTTGAGTAGCTTTTAAGGAGAGTTGATTGTCAACAAATTAATCATCAGCTCTGTCTTAAAACTTTTGAGATTAAATTTTTGCCATAAACTATTACTTATAAAAGAAAGAATCCAAATAGTTCAGCTTTAAAAATTTGAATATTCTCCAATACATGTATCTTTATACAGGGCTCCTAGACTAAAGAAGGTAAATGAACCTTTAAATAGGCCACAACCATCCAGCATTTTTAACTTTGCAAAAGTAAAAACTAGATTCTCGAGCGATTGTATAAAGTAACACAATTCCGAAAGAGCAGTGCGTTGTAAACTATATAATATTATCCTAACAAATGTGTTTTACTTATTAGTACTTTAAAAAAATAGGTGAATGGTGTTCTTTTCTGAAATATTTAATTAAGAATGAATCAACATATGCTTACTTGTATTCATTGACGTCATAAAAACGCTACCTTGAAGTTTGTCTGCAATAAACTTTACTTTTGACATAAAACTTTGATTGACAATGTGTTGTTGGCATGCCGATGGTAATTAATTTTACAAAGAGTAATCTTTGTTTACTGATAGTAATACCCCAAACGCGCCTGTTTTTCTTTCTTCAATACATTGAAACATTTTAAATTCAAGCACATTTAAAATACACATAGTTAGATAATATTACATGTAAAAACATCACTTCACACGTACATAATCAGAAAGAAATAACTAATATGCATGCCAATGACCCCGTTTTTCACATTTCAAGTTTATTTTTCTAATTAAAAGATTAACGTCTTTTAATGCTGGTTTTTTGTATTGCTTACCAGCGAGCGACTGTTATTTCTTTAACCCTTGAAATAAAAAGAAAAACTGTACATGTTAAATCACTGGGAAATGAAACAGTAAAAAATGACATGCTTATCACAATAGATAGATAGATGTGTGTAATTATAGCTCAGACTTATCAAGTTCTCTAGCCCTTTGTTTATTACTTATGTAACAATATATCGTACATAATCTTATGTAGGACTAGTGACTCACAATTGTTCCTATTATCAATAAATGCTCAAAACATTAAACATGCAAATCAAATTATCATCTGCATGTTCACAAGATATTAAAATGTCAGAAAATTGATTGTTCGCCCTATTTTACGATAATAAGCAGAATACTCTCAATGTATATTCTTGACGTACTTTGAAAACATTTGAACTCTTCACTATTGTTAGAAAAGACAAGGCACATCACAACGATATTGAGAAATCTAACCATTACTATTACATTGTTTTCAGACATCAAAAAGCAAGAGAAAGAAAAAGTACATGGGTGAGTTGATTTATGGAGGATACATAATGTACAGCATAATAGATATACATGTACTTGCTTTAAAATAATCCAATACAGAATGGTTTTTGATATCTAGAGAGCTGATTTTTTAAGGTGATTCAGTACAGCACAGAATATTCATTCAAATCAGTCGAGAATTGTTTGATGATGAAAAATAGCTGATGATGCATGAGAAGCATAAAAGTCAAATAGGATAAATATATACAATATTTGAAAATATTTTTTTAAAAATTTATCATTTCAAAATTTTAATTCGGTAAATATGAACAAAAGCCCCTGGTGGATTCGACCACGTGATCTCCGGATTACAAGCCCGATACTTTAACCACCAACAATGATGATATGTAACAAATCGATTGATACAAACAATTTAACAAAACATTGCAATCGCAATCTTGTGACGTAGTGTCTTAAAAAGTATATCTTGATGTGGTGAGGTACCTTAAATTGAAACCGTTTATACACACGTAAATTGATAAAGTTTATCATTTCTCCATCAGCCGTTTCCCTTAAAGTCAAACGATTTTTTTCTGTTGATGATAGAACATTTTTGAAACACTTATTGATATATGTAGGAGGAAATATACTTAGGCACTGTTAAAGAAAATAATGATATTTGAAATGAAAAAAAACCTATTGAAGATAGAAAATTAAATATTTGGAAGATTCGAACAATATTATTCGTCAAAAGAAAAATTTAAGAAAGTTTATACTGTCAAAACAGCGAGGGAGGGGGGGGGGGGCTTTGAGAATATTTACATATTTAAATATTGAAACTATACCACAATTTTTGTGATAATTGATAGCAGGATCTTACTTATATGTAGCATTTGAAGATTACTAGTGGTATTATTGTATGTGTATCCGGGTGGTACACATCTTTGAACTCTTACTGTGTCACAAAACCAAATTTATTTTTTTATGAACATCAGTAGATTAATGAGAGTATAATTAGAGGAATTTAAAATCGGATTGGTCGTTTATAGTGTATCAAAATACGTGCTGCTAACAGACTATCCAGTTTCATTTTTTACACTGTAAGAAATCTTTCCAGTTTTAAAAAGTGGTCTATACAAAGAGTTTTACTTAATTAGCCTTAGTTCATTTGACATCTTAAATAACAAATAATAAAAAAAGTATTCTGTGTAGAACCAATATGCTTCCTGTATATCCAGTTTTGATTTGCCAAGACTGGTAGTCATACATATCAAGTTGTATATTTACGTTTGTCAAAAATGAGAAATTCTCAGTACCTTATCTGGTTTGTAAAGAACACGCCAACGATTTTAAGACCTACTAAAGTGGAACAGTTCAACGCCAAAGAGACGCTATAGACATTACGTTTGTTCTGAACAAAAAGCTGTATGCCTCCAGGAAATTCTAGACCTTCATCTTTCGGACGTGGATAGGTTACGGATTTGACGCCGCGGAGTTCACGGCCGTCATTATACGTTACGGCTTTGTCTACGCCAGTGTGGAATGATTCACTATATTATCAACGAATCAAGATTATCAGAATTACATTACTGGAAGAGTATACATTATTATGGTTGAGCTAATAGAGTACGAAGCTTCAAAACTTTGCCCAAAATAATTACGATATGCTATTTCTGCCCTTGCATCATGATTATTTTTTTATGGAAAGATGTGTGTTCCGAAAGTTTTAAGTAACTTTGCAAAAGTATAAACTAGATTCATCTAGCGATCGTATAAAGTAAAACCGTTAATAAAAGGAACTCTACTTGATTCATCTCTACAAATGTAACAATATTTATTTTTTTTAAAAAAATGGTTTCCCCTGAAAATTTAAAACAAATCTACAGTGGCTAACTCGTATTTCATGGCGTCACAAATAAAACGTTACCAACAACTAAGATGTAGAAGATCTGCAGTAACATACTTTCGACAGAAAAGGTTGATTAACAATTATAGAGTTGTTTGCATTATATTGGTCAAAACTCTACAAATGGTAATCTGTCTTTACTAATGTTGGTACACCACAAGCAACCATTTCAAGAATATCAAATACACTAAATCGTTTTAAAAACGAGCACAATCATAACATAAATGCAGGAGTTTTTAAATATAACTAGAAAGAACTATGCTTTTTTGTCCGTTGAATTCAAAAGAAAAATTTTAAATTTTAATCTCTTGTTATTTCTAACCACTCCGGATCAATTTAATGATATGAATTAGCACTTACTGCATATCAATACTTTATTTCCCACTTCTTTTTCTTAAAAAAAAACACTACTTTTTTTTAACGGTATTTGAACTTGAAATTTTATGCTACAAATGAGTAAATTATGAACTGAAACGAATTTGTTGTGATTTTTCTATCAGGGGCTTCTTAATTTGAAATAAATGTTTTACTATTAACATAACCACCATCTGATTCATTTGGGACTTGCACAGTTGAATCATCCAATCGTTTTCTTTGTTATGTTAGAAGTCGCTTGTTCAGTCTACATTGTGATTTCATGTTAGTAGAGCAGTCATCTCTCAACAATTCTTTCGAAGTCATATTGTTTCGAACAATTTGTAAAGAGGTTTGTGTTCTTTTAATATTTTCAGGATTTCTTTTGAATTTGAATCACTGTGATTTTTATAAAAACAAGAACAATTCTCTGTAGACGAGATTTCGGCGCAATTTCCAAAATGTGTCGAAAAGTATGGACCGTTATCTTGAACCTCAATTTTGAGTTCATACGGCATAGTTTATACTAAGCGTAGCAAGAGAGGGGCGAAGCCCGCCTCGATAAGCGAGGCTATATGGTGTTACACGTATATATAAGAAAATCAGTAAAAAAAATTAAAGTTGAATCAGGGGTACTAAGGGTTAAAAATATATTTTCCAGTTCATGGGCGCCGCCAATTTGTTCAACAAAGTTAACTCGATCATTAAATGACTGACACTTGTTGTATATTGCCTCTAAACTGTCATTAAACCTTTCCAATATTTTTCATCTTAAATAATTTAAAGGAAAAAATCAAAAATGCTGACCATATGTTCCAAAAGTTCTTAAATCATTAAATACGACTTGTTTCACGTATGTCTCATTAATCAAAACATTTAAAGAAAAAAAACAGTCATTTTTTAATATTTAATTGTGAATGAAGTCGCACATTTCAATTCATAAACATTTCAAATTTATATATATTGAAATAAAAAAAATCGAAATCACCTTTCTCAAGGTCGGATGTCTCGGAAGACGTAAGCATGAAGTGAAATATAACGTCATAATTGTAAGCCGAGCACGCGATGTTTAGTTTAACATGGTTTTAAGTTTTGCTTTGGGTAGGCACCGCGGCAGATCCAACTTTGTACGTTTCAATGAATTTTGTTCTCTCTTTTACAAAGTTAAACTCTAATCTGCGCTCGGCCCAACGGTCACACCTTACATATTAATTTCATAAATAGTCATTATTATCACATATACAGGATATGTTATCTATATACTCGACTTAATTATCATTTCGTTCCTTTTCACCATAGGGTTGTCTGTTTTTCTCAGCCTGACTCAATTCGTATCATTTCTTTGTTCCCTTCCAGTTTGTATCTAAATTTTCTGATGCATTCTGTCGCAGGTTGGCGTTGAGTGTTACAATAACAATAACATGAGTGTGTCTCAACTGTTTAATATTTATTTTGAAAAAACAAACTTAATTTATTAGGCATCAGCTTGGTGTAGATCTGGAAATTGGATTAGATGAAATAAAAAGGGACCTGATATATGAATAACATGATAAGTATATACCGGTAGAAGACACATATTTGCGTATACATGGTACTTGGACATTTCACTGCACAATATACTTTGCCTAATAATATACACTTTACTCTATATTTACTTTGACATTCACATTTCTCGTACACATACTATACTTTTAACATTGACTAAATACACGTGTCAAAATAGTTGAATTTTTTTTGACAATCGCTTAAACTTAATGTAAATTTTAAAATAAGAACTTGAAACTCAATCTACCTTGCTTTTTTATTGTCAATGCTAAGTGACCGTATGTAAACCTATCTGAGGCCGTTCTTATACGGAAGGAGTAGGATTTGCAATAGACAAATACTTTTGTGACAAATACAACAGAACTTACTCTACAAAACTATAGCAAAGCATCGGGTATAGCGCAACTGGTGTGCAGACGACATTTTCATTAGGACAACGCAAGATGGACGACATATTTGAAACTATAAATCTTGATGAACTTTACTTTCTGCAATTTACCGAGGACGACATTACCCTTTCACAAGTTTAGGATGCAATTGAAAAGGAAGAGGAACTCATTGACGGTATGCATGAAATCAGTTTGGAAATAAGTTTGATATGAACATTGATATCCAGCCGTCTCCATGTGCCAAAATGCAGAATGTTGATGTTCAAATGTTTGGAGATTTTGATTCAGACGGACATAGACCTTATACTAGTACTAGTATACCCGAACTGCTGCACAAGAATTTCTCCACGATGAGCTATTCATTGACGCGTTTTGTTTGTGACGCTCGTAAGAAGGAAGGAAGTGAATATCCACCCAAGTCGGTCTATTATCTAGTCTTTAGATTATTGAGGTGTATAATGATCAACAAGAGACACGACATTAACTTTTTCTCAGACTTGAGATTTGCAGATTTCAGAAACACAGGTATTCAAAAATTACAGGGCTCACCTTGACGAGGCTTTACCTAAATGAGATCTCCTTTATCATATTACATGAAAATCATAGTATTCTTTATTAAATAATTAATATTAATAAAGTATATAATAAAGTATATAATTAATAAAGTGTGGGTTGACATTGTATCGTATAATATCATATATTACAATATTATAGTGATCTTAATATATTTAAATTTCATACTGTATTGTATGATACAATATCTATCAATACAATACTATATAATGTAATATTGTCATCATATCATATAACACAATATAATTTTGTTTCATATGATATGATATCGTGTGAATCAATATACATGCAATATTGTATAATATCATGATACAATATTGTATAATATAATTTAATACATTATCATATTATACAATTCAATTGATAAAATATTATTCATATGATTTAATTTCATAGGAATAGGAATCATGATATATTATATATCAACAATAACATCTATTAAGCAAGTTTGAGTTAGGTAGGACAAGGTTTTCCTGGCATTCTTGATAATGGGGATCGGGCTTTGTATCTTAAGCTAGCCTTATTTTTAAAATCCAAATTAAAGTTACAAGAATCATGAAAGTTGGTCAGGACAACTTTTTTCCTAACATTCAAACCTGCATTAACCTCTTTCAGCATTGGAAACCCATGGCTCAGATTCAGCTTCCAAGCCTGTCAAGTGCTTTGGTATCACAAGATGCACCATATTTTCAAATTTGGTAAAGATTAAACTAATAATAACCAAGATTTGTCTATCAAGGGGCACCTGCTCCAAAACTTTTAACCAGCTCCAAAAACCTTTACTTCATTTGGCTCAAATTCAGCATTCAAGCCTGTCAAGTGCATCAGTATCATAAGACGCACCATCCATGCAGTTTGGTGAAGGTAGCACCAGTAGTAACTTAGCTATGGCCAACAAAGGGCACCTGCTCCAAAAACTTTAACCTCATCCTACATCAGAAGTTTTTGGCTGAGATTCAGCATCCAAGCCTGTAAAGTGCATAAGTATCATAAGATGCACCATCCATGCAAGTTTGGTGGTTACGTTACCAGTAGTAAGTAAGATATAGTTATCAAAGGGCATCTGCGCCAAAAACTTTAACCAGCTTCAAAAACATTAATTTTATGCAGCATCCGAAAAAAAAATGGCTCAGATTCAGCATCCAAGCCTATTAAGTGTAGAATTGTCATAAGATGTACCATCCAAGCAAGTTTAGTGAAGATCAGACCAGTATTAACTTATATATGGCTATCAAAGGGCACCTACTCCAAAACTTTATACTGCTCCAAACACCTTAACCTCAGTAATTTTAACTTCCTCAAGCATCTGAAATTCATGGCCCAGATTCAGCATCCAAGTCTTTTAAGTCCATGAGTAGGTCCAGATGCACAATCCATGCAAGTTTGGTAAAGTAAGGACAATTAATAACTTAGATACATGACCTGCTCCAAAAGCTTTAACCATGTCTGGACGCCGACGCCAGTGCCGACGCCGGGGTATAGCATTAGCTCCTTGCGACTTCGTCTCAGTGAGCTAAAAACTCTTGACGCCGAAATAAAGTCTCTCCTATTCAAAGCACTAGGAAAAAAGTGAAACAAGCTGACTCCAATACTCCAGGACGAGTTACTATGGGAGAGAGAAGTACCTAGAAACAAGACTGCAGAATCTTTGCAATACACTGTGTTCTTTTACACATGTAAACTTTTCGGGCTTAGAGGATTTGTTAAGCTATGAGACCTGACTTGCGCAAACGTCACCACTGGGGCAGATGGGCGAGGTAAATTTGTACATTTTATCGGCAGATTTAACAAGACGTTTAAGGGAGGACTAGTTTATTTAACTCTGCAGAGCTAGGATATTAGTCACTACTGCCAACCAGGTAGGTCTGGCAAAGAATATTATGCTTTATTTGTTTTCATATAAACGTTAAAGGGTTTAATTATGATGAAATTTATTTTCAAGATCTATAGTGAATGCTTTCAATTTTGTAATTTTTTTAAAGGAGAGAGATGCATAGCCGACTATTTTCAGTAGTATCTCGATGCGCTTGGAAACAGCGGAGAGTTTTATAGACGTCCGTTAGCAGGGAACCCTACTCGATAAAGTGCGCAAGTGCTCTCAATTAGAAATAAAATGTTCTGTTCTGTTCTATGTAAAAAGGGTGTCTCGTTGAAAACTTTACTCACCACAGTGGAAAGCGTACTTGTGCCAGTCAGTTGTACAGCGCTGGGATAGATAAGCAGGCTATAATGGAGAGAACGGTTCATAGGTCAGAGCGGGTGGTCCGAATGTACAAACATTCTTGCCCAGGGGTATCTGAAAATGTGATCCTCTCATTCCGAAAGTATTGAAAATGGAAGCGCCCTGTGGAGAAATACGCACATCCAAGAAACTGTGTTTGCTGAAAATCTGCCGGAAACAAAATTGGAATCCATCGGAAAAGCTTAGAAAAGGGCCATGACAGACTTGACCAACCGTGGTTTTAAATTTGAAAACTGCAAAATTTCTTTTAATTTTTAATTGCAAAATCATGCTTGATTTGTATTGTCATTTTTGAAATTTGAACACTAGGGTCATTTTGGTTTCTGAACATACAATACATAAATATTTATGAAATTTTGCCATCTATTTGTGCAAATAAATTTGTGTTTACATTTTGTTTCTATTTTGAAATCAGCGATAACAAGTTATCGTAATGGAAGTTAACTCACACTAGAGTTCCATCCCCTTTCATTTTACATGGATTTATCAAATTCACAACTTCAAAGAGAAAATGCCGATTCCATGATACAAACATTATTTAGAAATATAAACATATACTAATAACAGTACTTAGTTCCTATAATGTGCCTAGAATAAATACGTTATGTAAAGTTTTTCGTCTTTCCATCATTATAATTTTTTAATTGAAAGTGTGTGATAAAGATATAATAAATAAGTCGTCGCGAGTATTCCGAAACTTTCGAGTATCTTTTAACTTTGCAAAAGTAAAAACTAGATTCGTCGAGCGATTGTGAAAAGTAACACAATTTTGTTTTACAAAAAGTTACCCTTTAGTTTGTCTGCAATAAACTTTACTGTTAACATAAAACTTTGATTAGCAATGGTTTTGTTGGCATGCCGATGATAATTAATTCTACAAAGGGTGTTTGTTTACTAATAGTGATACCCCAGACGCACCCGAAATAAATCGAAACATTTTAAATTCAAGTACATTTAAAAATACACATAGTTAGAAAATGTTACAAGTAAACACATCACTTTGCACGTAGTCCATAATCAGAAAGAAAGAACTAATATGAATGCCAGTGACTCCTTATTCACATTTAAAGTTTATTTTTAATTAAAAGATTAACGTCTTTTAATGCAGGTTTTTTATATTGCTTACGAGCGAGCGACTGTTTCTTTAACCCTTGAAATCAAAAGAAAAACTGTACATGTTAAATCTCTTGTACTAAGAAATGAAACAGTAAAAACTGACATGCTTATCACAATAGATAAACAGATGTGTGTAATCATAGCTCTGACTAATCAAGTTCTCTAGCCCTTTGTTTATTACTTGTGTAACAATATATCGTACATACTCTTATTTAGGACTACTGATTCACAATTGTTCCTGTTATTAATAAATGCTTAACAAAATAAAACATGCAAATCTTAAAATTATTATCATTTGCATGTTCATAAGATAATAAAATGTCAGAAATATGATTGTTCGCCCCATTTTACGATAATAATCAGAATACTATCAATGTATGTTTTTGACGTACTGAGAGAACATTTGAACTTTTCACTATTCTTAGAAAAGACATTGTACATCACAGCGTTTTTGTGAAATCTAACCATTACTATTACATTGTTTTCAATCATCTAAAAGCAAGAATATGAAAAAGTACAAGCATGAGTTGATTAATGGAGGATACATAATGGACAGCATAATAGATATACATGTACTTGCTTTAAAATAATAAGAAATGTCATAGGTTTAAAATGAAGAAAGTGGGGGGGGGGATAAAGATTGAGAATATTACATATTTAAATATTAAATATATATACTACAATTTTGGTGAAAATTGAAATAGCAGGATCCTACTAATAGCATTTGATGATCTTACTAGTATTATTATTGCATGATTATACGGCTAGTACTCATCTTTGAATTCTTACTCGTACTTTGTCACCTAAAACCAAAGAATTTATTTTTTATGAACATCAGTAGATTAATAAGAGTATAAATATAGGAGCTTGAAATCAGATGGTTTGTTAACAACGTATCCCAATACATGCTGCTAACAAACTCTCCAGTTTTATTTTTTATGCTGTAAGCAATCTTTCCAGTTTCAAAAAGTGGTCTATACAAAGAGTTTTACTTGATTAACATTAGTTCATTTGACACTTTGGATAACAAATAATAAAAAAGTATCCTGTGTAGAACCAATTTGCTTCCTGTATACCCAGTTTTAATTTGAAAGGTCTGGTAATCAAACATATCAAGTTGTATATTTACGTAAGTGATAAATGAGAAATTCTCAGTATACCTTATCTGGTTTGTATAAAACACATCAACAATTTTAAGGCTTACTAAAGATTAACAGTTCAACACCAAAGACGCCATGGACATTACGTTAGTTCTTGCTAAAAAGCTGTATGCATCCAAGAAATATTCAACTTTCTTCATCTTTCGGATGTGGATGGGTTACGGATTCGACGCCGCGGAGTTCACGGCCGTCATTTTACGTTACGGCTTTGTCTACAGCAGTGTGAAATGGATGTACGTTTTCTTTGCGTATCTCGGACTACTAGTTCTTGTCGCTTTTATCATGACGGTGGTCTTTAGAGTAAAACAAAACATATCGGAGAGAAAGGTCTATTCTTGTTTGGCCTTCTTCAAGCTTACATCAATCATTAATGCGGCCATGATCTTTTTCCAGCTGTATCTTCAAAGCCAGAGAGATGAGATCGCCATTTTCGTTCTAGTTATCACGGGAATTGACATGGGTTTGGATTTCCTGGAAATGGCCGCTGGCTGTGCCGCCTTGGGAGTTAATATGGTTTATCCTATGGACTCCAGAGAGTCCCCTGAAGTAAAGAGTACCAGTAAGGCTGGACGTGAACTTTCTCGTTCGCCCTACCCTATTTCACCTAGAAAGGGTGTTTAGTGTGTGAGACAAGTATTTATGCTTACGTTTTCAGTACCTTGTAGTGTGCACATTTCCAAATATAGAGGAAACTTGTAAAAAATAATCTAAAATTTTTGAAATTAAGTTTAGTGTCCGTGAAACTGAACAGTATGGACTTCTGTCATTTAATGACGCAAATATGCCTAATTGATGTTAAAATGACTATAATTTGTACTTAATCGAAATGATTGATACCACAGGGACTTTGTAACGTGAACAAATTAGGTTTCACTATGAAAGATTTCTAGAATTATATAAGTGAAAAATATTTATTTAGTTTTATTAAAGTACGAAGCTCAAATACTTTCAAACTGCCTAAAATCTCAACGTTCTGCTTTTTTTTTTTTTTTTTGGCCTTGCATTACGATTACATCTTTTGATAGAAAGATGCGAGTGTTAAAAATATTTAATGTCGTAGCAGGTATTCCGAAAGATTAATATTTAGCAATTTATAATTTAGCAATAATATAAAGTTTAACTAGATTCATCTAGCGATCGTATTAAGTTAAACCGTTAATAAAAAAAAAAATACTGTACTTAAAGGAGCATGATCACGATTTTGACTCGTATTTAATGACGTCACCTTAAAACAACAATAACCAAGAGGTCTGCAGTAAAATTTTCTTTTAACCAAAAAAAAAAGATTAACAATTTTAGTGCTGTTGCAAGCCAATTGATAAAAACTGCACAAAGGTAAATCTATGTTTACCAATGTTGGTACCCCGAATTTTGCCAATACTAAATAAAATGAATCGTTTTAAATACAACATGTACAGTCACATTCAGAACATACACCTAGTCAGATAATAATATAACTTAACACGTAACATCACGTCTATTGCATGATCAGAAAAGAATAATAAATATATATGTCACTGACACTTTTTACTTATATTTATTTTTTTTTTATTCTCTTATAAAAATATTAATGTACTTAATGTCAGACGCAACCTATTTTCCATTATTTTCTAATTCTCCACAACGTCAAGAGAATTACTACGTAATTCCATGATTTAAATTTTTGTTCCATGTTATATGATAGTTATAGTTTCAATAGAAAATGTATACTGTGACTTTATTTATAGCATTGAATTGCATTTTGCATGCTATTATAACAAAAATCCAAAATATTCTAACTCCAAATATTACACGGTATTTTACCCTGATTTTTTGGGTATTAACAGATTCAATGCAATTAAGAAAATTAGGAAGAATCTTTCATGGAAAATCATCTAAAATTGAAGAACGTCTCGTGTGTCCTTATAACAGGTATTTAAATGGTAGTATTTTGTTTTACTAACGAACAACTATGACTTCTTTTATCCTTTGAAAACAAAAGAAAAATTGTATATCTAAATCTCGTGTACCGGGAAATGATGTATAAAGAGATGACATGTTAATCCAAAGTGTTCAATATCAAAGACTAATCATGTTCTCTAGCTTATAGCATTGTTTATTAATTATGAACTAATATACCATTTATGATCTTATGTGTGAATATTGATTCACAATTGATCCTGTTATTAATAATTATTCAAAATAATAAACATTCAGATATAAAAAAAATAATAATAATATGTCTTGTATGTTCACAAGATAATAAAATATTGAACATTTGAACTCTTCACTATATCTACAAAGAAATGAAACAAAACAACGGTATCGAGAAATCTAACCCATTGCTAATACTATTATCAATAATAAAAAAAAAATCAATAGTATTTGTAAGGAATATTTTTTATCAACGGATTAAAGGTTTTGAACAGCGCAGTAGGTGTACCTAGTTTATTAGAATCCAACACAGAATGCTTGCGTCATGTGCTTTTTGATGTCTGTAGAGCTGATGTGTTTAGTTGACAAAGCTGATATATATGGTAATGTCCCAAATATAGGTCAGAACTCCCAATAATTGAATGTGGTATATCTCTTTCAATCAATATCAAAGAGAATGAATTTTTTTTGAAAGATAATACTAAGATAATACTAAAATATACATGATAAAACAAAATTGCAAGAAGTTTTTCTTTTCCAACCGCTCAGTGACCACTTCTATTCAAGTCAAAATAGGTTCCATTTTCTATTAATGATAAATCTTTTTGAAACAATTATCAATTGCTATAAATTTGAGGAAAAAGACTTGGTTACTGCTAGGAAAATATGTTTATATTAAGATACAGTTGAACTTCGGTATCTCGAACACCGATATCTCGAATACAATGGATATGTCGAAATGATTTAAAAGTCCCAACCACTTAAACTTTAAGTATTTTGCCCTTGATATCTCGAATACTCGGATATCTCGAAGTTTTTAACCAGTCCCATCTAGTTCGAGATAACGAGGTTTGACTGTATATTAATTTACGGCCACCTTTAATCAGCGGCCACTCGCCATTTACGGCCAGTTTCAATCCCGCCCGTTTAGTTTTTCACTACATTTTAACTCATTTAAGCGGCCACCTGTCTAACGCGGCCAGCGGCCAGTGTTTTTTATGTCCCGTGCTTTCAACATGCCTGTTTTCAACGGCCATTTTGTCTGTTTTGTCACATGACTTCTGACTCTGACATGTGACCCCGTATCGAAAGAAGCCAAACTTAGACAGCTGATAATGAGTTTATGACAAATAATTGAGGGTGTAATTTGAATTCTGCTAAGATTTAATGAGATAATTGATTATAACACCTGTTTTGTGTTGTGTATTTATCTATTTATATACTCAATTCATTTCAAAGTTATTAAATGGCCAGTCTTGCGCTTAACAGCTTAACATGTACCGCAATTGCCAAATATAATACGCACCTTTTTTTCTAGAAAATTTCTTTGTGAGAAATATTATACACCCCAATGATATCTGACACTTGTTTTAACAGGTAAAACATTAGCTATCGTTGTTCAGTACATAGCCTTTTATAAGGAAACGCTACTTCTGTTTGTTTACCGCATTTAAACAGTTTGGGCGTATTTAGCAGAAAATGTTTTGCTCTTAATGCGTTGATAGATAAATTGAATTAAAAAGGCCATTTAAAATTGATATAAATTGTTTATTCAGCAATCAGAGCTGTGCATTCGCCATCTCCGTGTATGCTGCCATTGCAGATGTTATTAATAAATCTGTGCAATAGAGCCAAAATGAATATACTCGGTGTTTTTTGTTCATTAATTTGAAACCTGGAATAAGAGGCCACCTGTCTTAAGCGGCCAGTTTGTCATTGTTCCACAAGTGGCCTCTTAAAACAGGTGCGACTGTACTTCTGAAGTTAATACAACAACCCCCCAAAAATTGTGTTAATAAAATAAAAAACAACCTCATGCAAAGTAATGGTGATATTTCAAATTTTTAAGTCGACTCTATCAGCCATTGAAAAATATGCTAAGAATTTTTAAAACATTTGAATTCTTGCTGTGATAACAATAATAAGATGTAACATTAAATTACAATTAGTAATATAGTAAAGATATTTTCAGATGACAATATGTATTGCGAATTAGAAAAGAAAGCCATCTCTACATTAGAGGAAATGAAAGTTTTAAGATTGATCTGAAATTGTATTAAAGTATTTTTACAATCTGCTTTGATGTGCGGAAAAATGCCTTTTCCTATACATTCCTATACATTCCCATCGTAAATGTTAGTGTATTTTGAGATGGCCATTAAAAAGTACCAGATCATAGATTTTCATGAAATTTCGCAGAACACAAGAGTTGGTGTATATTACACATGGTTAAAAATAAAAAGTTTTTCCATTGCAGTTTTAACTAATTGGACTCCTAAGAGTCTGTTTTGCAATGTCTTCCTTAAAACTCTTAAGTGATACATTTTTAAAAAAAATAAAATGAATAATGACAAAATTGATACTCACTGGAACAGATGGAACACAAGTTTTACTAAATACTCTCACCATTTTCTCTCTCCTTCATGCTTCTCTCTCCATCTAAATCTAAAGCAGAGACTTAACAAATTTTGACTTTTTTCTCCGACGAATGAATTATATCAAGAATACTTATAAATAAACTTTCTTAAAACGGTATTCAACTTGTCTTACCGGATTATTTTTCATATACTTGTAATTCTACGTACAATTCCAAGCAATCAAGAAATCATTGCTGTCGATATCTTGGTTGGTAGTTCGGAGAGATGTGTCTTTTTAAGCGACGAACCTAAATGTCCGAGATGTCTCTCGTGTAAAAAATAAAGTCATGATAAAGAGCATGGGTCGATCCATACTAAGTTTGTGTTTTCATTGATTGATTGATTCATGAAAAAAATGCCGATCGGACGAATCTTATACAAAATATTTGGAAGGGAAAACTTAGCTTGGCATAAACATAAAGTAGACGATCAAGCTTCATAGATTTAAGAGATAAAGCCATCAAAGTTTATCCATACTTGAGAGGTCGCTCTAGCTCCAAAAAGACACTCTAATATCATTTACTGTATTTCAACAAGGAACATATACATTGTAATAAATCCTATTTAGAAACAAGTACCTATCTGACGTGCTCAAAGCAGTGTGTCCCTTGTACACTTAGAAATCATCCAATCATGTCGTGCATACTCTCTGTCGGTTATGTCATTATAAGATTAAGTGAGAATTCCTCAGAAGCTTATCTGTTTTCTTTGGACAAACCAACACTTTGTAGATCTGCCAAACAAACCTCATTTCCAACGACGCTATGGACATCCCGTTAATTCTGGCCAAAAAGCTGTATGCCTCCAAGAAATATTCTACCTTCTTCATCTTTCGTATGTGGATAGGTTACGGATTTGACGCTGCTGAGTTCACGGCCGTCATTTTACGTTACGGTTTTGTCTACGCCAGTGTGGAGTGGATGTACGTATTTTACGTGTATCTCGGGTTACTGGCTCTGGTCGCTTTCATTATGACGGTGGTCTTCAGAGTGACGAAAATCAGTTCGGAAAAAAAGGTACACTCTTGCTTGGCCTACTTCAAGCTGACATCAACTGTTAATGCGGCCTTGATCTTCTTCCAACTGTATCTTCAAGGTGAGAGAGACGGGATCGCCATTTTTCTTTTAGTGGTCACGGGAATCGACATGGGTTTGGACTTCCTGGAAATGGCCGCTGGCTGCGCTGCCTTGGGAGTTAATACGGTTTATCCTTTAGACATCAACAGTAAGAATTAGGATCGAACTTGCTCCAGTTCATTTTGTATTTTCTTTTGCCAAACCTTTGCCTCGTATGTCTGGTTTTGGAAACAAGAATTCCTTCTCGTGATTCAAAAGTACATTGTCGTGTTAAGATTTATAACGTCAAACACATTGTGGTAATATTGACAAGAACGATCCTTGCAAAGGTGTTGAAAACAATTGGCAGTTGAACATTTTGAAATCACACCTTACAAAACTATGGACATGTATTATAACGATCTTCACTGTAGATTAACATGTTATAGTTTATTTGGAATTTTAAGAGAAATATAAGCTACATATTTCGGTTGGAATTTCTTACTGCTAAATTTTTACCATTTTTTTAAACAGGAAAAAATAACGGTTTATACACTCTAATTAAAATAACATAACTATTTGAGGCTCTGGGTGAAGCAAAACTCTCCCCCACGAATTCACATCCTCGACGAAAACAAATTTAGATAGAGTTATCTTTTTCACTGAAACTGAAAACCGACGCATCCACGAAATTACATCCCCACGAATAAGCAAAAAACCCACAATCCACAAAAAATGGCCCTCACGAATTTAAATGATTCCTTAGTAATCCATTTACAAAAGTTTTCTTACAAAATTCAACATCAGTTAGAGTTAAATGCTGAAATATAATAATATAGTTAACTTATTTCCAACAAAGTGAAATTCCAAAAATACAGCTCATATTGATTTGAATAATTGTAACTTGTATCCAACATTAACTCAAACCTTATTATAAATACAATGTATATATGCAAACTGTGATAAGAATTGTACAACTTTCATGATTTTTGTACGTAAATAAAAGACATTTTTAAAAATTTATATCTGCTTTTGACAATATCATGCTTTTAAAATTTTGATGTTTAAAACAAAACAGGGTGTTTTCATCTTTGAAGTTCTTGTGACAAATAACTGATTATAAACATTTGACTGTTTTGATTTATGCTACATTTCCACTATCACGATTCGCAGCGCGACTGAAATCGTGGTCTTAATCATAGAGTAATCTATTTTTGTATCAAATCTCACCAGACCTTATGGTCTGTCGTGGCAATCTTGTTGATGGAAGAAAATATTTTGACTGTCAAACATTTTTTACACGATCAACGCGATTAATTTTCAATCGATATCATTTATGGTCAGCATATCAGATCGCACAGCATGATAACCAAGCGCAACATGTCGCATTTAATCGTGCCCCTCATAGTGATTATCTGGATCATTATTAGACAAGACAAACACAACACTGCACTCCCGTTGACAAGAAGCAATGGAAGAATACTTGACTAAATGTATTTAATTGAATAAGGGACAGTTGGTCCATCTATATATAACGCCATGTTCATTCAAATAAGGAACACGTGTTCAACCCTATCGTAGATTTTATTTATCGTAGAACTCGAAATTTTTTTAAAGATGTTCTGATAGCCATTGGTGACCAATTTTCCTAAAATGATTTATCCTTTGATAAAAAATTACTTTTAACGTTTTTTCATTTTGTTTCCCACATTCCTAGCCAACTACATTATTAATTCTAGGTCTACAGTATAAAAAAATTGAGATCAAGATATATAATATGACCCTAAAACATATCACTGATTAATTCTACAATCCATCTCACTGATCTCTCCATAATATAAATCATATTCGCTTCTGGCATAGCTCAGTGTTTTGTACCAAATAAGACATCTTTTTTATAGGAGTAAATTTGCTGCATAAATATTCACGAGGTAAAAAATGAAGGATATGAAAGACAATTGCTAAGCGATGCTGTTCATGTCCTATTTGGATAATAAAAATCTCACGAGTTGTCATTAATGTGTAAGTTGTTGAACTACGTAATCTTATGAGAAAACATTTCAATCGAGAAACTGTAATACCAAGCTAGCTAAGAACCCCTTGGTTTATATATATATATATATATATATATACACATACACACACGCCCCATTGAGTATAAACAAGGTTAAAATAATTATTGATTGTACTGTTAAAAAGTATCAAGTATTTCGACGATATCAACACACTTTACAATAGAATAAAATTATATTTTTTTTCAAAATGCGTTGACTTGGTCCTAAAATCAACGCATTTTGAAAAAAAAATGGATTTTAGTATCAAGATAACTTTTTTTTAAATTCAATATATATATAATATCCGCCGTGACTGTTAAGTAATAACATATCGGCTATAATGAATGTCCATGCATTGTACCTTTTTCACCCAGACAGGTAAGCTCACCTATACCAGGAACGGGCATAGGTAAGGAATAATTTACACTCTCAAAGTAAACTCAATCAAGTAAGAACTTCCCTGTTTTATTAAAAACATCTACTTGTCATATATACATGTATGTACATTATGTTTTCTTTATATTAGATCAAGACTTGTGGACTACACAAATTCAGTGAAGCAGCATCATACTTGCTTAATAACCTTCCAGATGATATCGTTCGATCATTTTTAAAAGATGCCAAAAAATCGGGGTTTTTTGTGGATAGCTTTTCTTTTTCTATTTTTTTTTGGGGGGGGGGATCATAATTATAAATTGTTGATGAAAATTTCTCAGTACCTTATCCAGTTTGGTTTTGGAACACTCAGTAACAGTAACAGCTCGAGACCAAAGAAGCTATGGACATCCCGTTAATTCAGGCTAAAAAGCTTAAGGGCTCCAAGAAATATTCCACCTTCTTCATCTTTCGGATGTGTATAGGTTACGGATTCGACGTCGCAGAATATGTAATTATTAAATAATTGTCAGTGCGCTTATATTTCAACGATTCGGAAAATAAATAAAACCTATTTCAATTACCATACCTACAAGTAAATCAGAAATCTTGCAAAACAGATGTTTTAAGTCTGTTCTTTTTATTTGTTTGGAGATCATTTTTTCTTCTAATAAAAATATAAACATGTGTACACGACCTGCTTGACTCAATCCTCTGGCTGAATTACCGTTCCTTGCAAAACATGGAGTTGTCAGTTATCCTCTATCCGACTCCCTTTTATGATGTTTTCTTAGTTCAATTTGTTACAATTCCTCAAACGCCTTCACTCTTTTTTTTATCTCTTGTAAACTGGATGACATCTTTTCCGTTTACATGCAATGATTATGGTACAATGCCTATTCCGATTGGTGAAGTAGAGATTTACATTTGTTTCTGTACAGTGCTTTAATCTGTTGGGCATTGTGCGTAGTACAAGGAAACCTGAACTCAAACAATGCAGTGCAATACACACACACACACAAAATACTGTTAAATTATTTAATTTTTAGGAGGGTGGGGTTGGAGTTATTTACAACAGTCAATGCAGGCGCAACCCATCATTTCTTTTGAAGAAACGTAAAGTATATTATCAAATTAACGCAATTTTCTGGAGTTGGCTGCCTCGATTAACTAAAAACGACTCATCACATTTCATTTTTCGTTCCTACATTGTGCGGACACAAAGTCTTCGTTGATAAGAAATAGCTTACGAAAGTGAAATTTTAAAGGTGTGAAGACACAATGAAGATTTGTTTACTAACATGTTTATGAGTTTTGACCTATCCTATGCTAGTTATACCAGAACAGTTAAAATGAATGCCCATATGTTGTCCCCGACTTTCATCGTTCGGCACCCGTCTTTTTTTAAAATTTGACAGGTAAGCTATCCTCTAGATAGGAGGGAAAGGAAAGGATTAAAGACGCTTTACGCCCTCAAAAAATATATACTAATTTACAGTTTCAAACTCAATAAACTAACCAACTTCCTCGTTTTCTGTTTAATCAGAGACCAGTATACCATTTTTTTTTTATCTAATCGGCATATATATTTATATTAAGTTTAGGTTCCTTGGGGACATCCTTTCTTAATATTAAGGCTATAAAAGTTAAAGAGACAGCAGTCATGAGCCATACTCTTCGACAGCTCTGTTCCAGCATGGACATTCCGCTCGTCATCGCAAAGAAACTCTACTCCGGGAAAAAAATCCCTACTTTTTTCCTGTTCAGAATGTGGATCGGGTACGGCTTCGACGCCGCAGAAATCGCCGCAGTGATGGTCAACCCTGGGTTTGTCTATTCGAACACCACCTGGATGTACGTGTT
>WFKH01010931.1:4170496-4184095 GCA_016163765.1 Magallana hongkongensis | reverse complement strand
CTTGCATGGATGGTGCGTCTTATGATACTGATGTACCTGACAGGCATTGATGCTGAATCTGAGCCATAGGTTTCGGATGCTGGAGGAGGTTAAGGTTTTTAGAGCTGGTTAAAGTTTTTGGAGCAGGTGCCCTCTGATGATTATATCTTAGTTATTACTAGTCCTAACTTCACCAAACTTGCATGGATGGTGCGTCTTATGATACTGATGCACATGACAGGCATGAATGCTGAATCTGAGCCATAGGTTTCGGATGCTGAAGGAGGTTAATGTTTTTAGAGCTGGTTAAAGTTTTTGGAGCAGGTGCCCTCTGATGATTATATCTTAGTTATTACTGGTCCTAACTTCACCGAACTTGCATGGATGGTGCGTCTTATGATACTGATGCACCTGATGCTGAATCTGAGCCATTGGTTTCGGATGCTGAATGAGGTTTAGTTTTTGGAACAGGTCACATGTTTAATAGATAATAGTACTATTTCAAACTTGTATAGTTGATTTAGCTTTAATATAAATGAATCGCAGAGGTAGCTTCAGATGCAGAGCCTGATCTCCATTATCAAGGATGCTAAAAAATATATCTTAGTTATTACTGGTCCTAACTTCACCAAACTTGCATGGATGGTGCGTCTTATGATACTGATGTACCTGACAGGCATTGATGCTGAATCTGAGCCATAGGTTTCAGATGCTGGAGGAGGTTAAGGTTTTTAGAGCTGGTTAAAGTTTTTGGAGCAGGTGCCCTCTGATGAATTTATCTTAGTTATTATTAGTCCTAACTTCACCAAACTTGCATGGATGATGTATCTTATGATACTGATGCACCTGACAGGCTTGAATGCTGAATCTGAGCTATAGCTTTCGGATGCTGGATGAGGTTTAGTTTTTTGGAACAGGTCAAATGTTTTATAGATATTAGTACTATTTCAAACTTGCACAGTTGACTTAACTATAATATAAATGAATCGCAGAGGTAGCTTCAGATGCAGAGCCTGATCTCCATTATCAAGGATGCTAAAAAAATCTCCTACCTCACTTAAACCTGCTTGATAGATGTGTTTGTTGTTAAATGATATAACATATTCCTATGATATAGTATTACATGTATATGATATGATACACTATTGTTTTATATGATACAATATTATATCATATTGTTTATATGATACGATATGATATTGTATCAATTTTTTTGTACATTATGATATGATATTGTGTTATGTAATTGTTATGTATAGTGTTGTGTATTATGATACAATATTGTATAATATGATATTGTATTATATATTTTATATTTTATCACATGATATTGTTTCATATGATATTGCAATATGTAATATTGTATCATATGATACGATATCGTATAATATCGTATAATATGATATTGTATAATATGATATTTTGTTTATATAATATATTATTATATCACATGAATTGTATTATATGATATTGTAATATATAATATTGTATTATATGATACGATATTGTATAATATGATATTGTATTATATAATAAAATTACTATATCACATGATATTTTATCATATGATATGATGCAATGTTGTATCAAATCATATGATACAATATCATATTATGTATCAAATGATACAATATCATACAATACAATATCATACTATATTATACAATATAATATCATATGTTACAATATTGTGATGTTTTATGTGATATGATATTGTAACATGTAATACTATATTGTATCATATATTGTATAATGATATTGTATCATGTGATCATATACAAATAATGTATAGCAAGATACAATGTCATATTATATGTTACAATATTATATTGCATAATTATTTATTACAGTATTATATTGTATTATATGATACTATATTGTATTATCAATATCAATATCGTATTATATATTATTGTATTGATAAACATTGTATCTTATAATACCGTATGAAATGAGCATATGATTTTCATACAATTTTTTTAACATATGATATACGATATTGTGTCAAAACAGTTTCCATGAATATCCAAGATCATTAAGTATGATTTTCATATCATATGATAAAGGTGGTCTCATAATGGTGATGTCTCGTCTCGGTGAGCTTTGTAATCTGTGATTACCTATGTTTAAATAAAGGTAATACATTGGCTATTTTCCATTGAAAAGGAAATGTACATTCTTTCAAAGACCGATTAAACAATAGACACAGAGGAATTGATACAGAAAAAATGGTAGACTTTAACATCTTATGACTAATATCATCTGGCCCTATTGCTTTGTTCACGGGAAGAGTAGAAATAATGTCAATAACATCTTGTTCTGTGATAACAATATTATCAAAAATTTTATTACAAAATAAAATGAATTGTGGTAATGTTGGTTCATTATCATGTGCAGATGAAATTGATGCAAAATAATTGTTTAATGACTCCACCTTATCAATATCACTATAGGATATATTTACCACACCGTCTTGAACATTTTGTAGTGGGGGTATTTCGGTCCTACCTTTACATTTAAAAACATCTTTCAAAAGTTTCCAATAAATTTTGGAACTTTTGACACTAGCGTTAATAAGATTAGTTTCGATATTGCTATAATAATTTGATATCGCTATTTTTTCATATTGTTTACTTTATTACGTAGTTTTTTGTACTTGCTTAAATGTATAGCGTTTTTTGTATTATGTGCCTTTTTCCTCATTCGGTCCCGTAGACGTATTGTTTTTCTTAATCCCGAATCAAACCAAGGCTTATCTTTCGGACGTATCGTTATAGTTTTTTCTGGAATGCATTTTTTAACATGATTTAAGAAAGTTGTAGAGAAGTTGCGCTCTGCATGATCTATATCTGTCGCGTCATTAATTAACGAGTTCCAATCCGTATTTTGTATATGGGTATTTAAAGTATCAAAATCTGCGTTTTTATATAACCAAACTTTTCGCTCATATGATTGATTTTGAATGGCGCGTGACTTAAGATTTATATATGTACCCTTGTGGTCACTGATAGAGTGTTCTACTTCTATTGTCCCAGATTCTAAAACATCCGAACGTATTTCGCTGCTTACTAAAATAGGGTCAATGAGAGTGCTCGAGTACTGCGTGATTCTTGTAGCCTCGTGGATTGTGTTTTCTAAAGAGTATTTCAAAAGGATATCCTTAACTGTGTGCGTGTTTGGAAGATTGAGAAAATTTATATTTAAGTCGCCAAGAATAATAATTTTATCGGATAGTTCCTGTATTTTGTCGATGGACCATTCAAGCTTTTCTTAGAATGATTTGTCTGAGTTGGGAGGACGGTATACGCAACAGAGGAAAATATTAGAGGTAGGGTCGCTTATCTCTATCCATTTACATTCCGTATTTGTAGGTTCTAAGTCAAGACGTCTTACAGCACGTAAAGAATCGGTTAAATATATAATAACACCACCACCGTATGAATTCCTGTCTTTCCGAAAAATTGTATTAAAACCATCAATAGAAATTTCATCGTTCGTAATATTAGAGTCTAGATGTGATTCTGTAAAACATAAAATATCATAATCTGAAACCAGACTCAGAAACTGATCAAACTTATTTCTTATACTACGTACATTTAAATGAAAAATATCTAAAGTAAACTGTGTAACATGTAAGTGTTCTGGCCCCGGGTTTGTTTCAACATCACCTGATAAGATCAATAGTACATGTATAATTTGAAAAATATAACTAATGAACAATGACTCTTGTACTACTTTTGACAACAAACGTGTAATGTAATATCTGAGACCCTTTAGTAAAAAATATGTAAACAAATTGAGTAAAGACACACGAAATAACAGATGTTTTGTTGTACATCTACTTCTATAATAGTAAAGTCCTACTGCAGCCCTGTATTGTTCTAATGTACTACCCATTGTCTGTAAGAAAAGGCAAAAAAGCATTGTTAAAAAGGGCTGCAGTGAAATCAAGTAGCATGATATATGAAGTAGGGTTGATATTGTTTGGATGACCTTTGACATTGAGTAAACAAAGAACAAAAAAATAAAAGTAAACAGTAAACAAAACGCAACATTGTTTCTTGCGTGGCAAGAAGTGAGGCAAGCTAATAGCACCAAGGCTACATGTATGTAATGAAAAGATTATGTACAAAAATACACATACTGGTACAGACAGCATGCGTTGGAAGGGAAATATAGGGGGATAAAGTGATACCAACATTGACTAAGATGTGCAATATGCACACAAACAAAACAATATTCATTTTAAGTATAAAATGTATAATATGTACACAAACAAACAAATCAACGTTCGATGTTAACTTAAGTTAAGTACAGAAACACAATATTGACAACTTAGTCGGCACTGTGGTCTCGGTCGTTAAGCAGCGCGTTAATGTCATTGAAGGAGCGGATCAGACTTTTTGGGCCCCTTTCGTGAACTTTTGCAAAAATCCGACCATCGTTAGTCCAAAAGGAATTCACATAGCCGTCGCGTTTTGCCTTGGATAACTCCTGAACCAGGCCTTGGCGGAACTTTGTCAGATCTTCAGTTACAAACACTGAGGAGTTTTTCAGTTTGCGTTTTTCTGAGTACACTTTGTTTTTGACTTTCCAGTTTTTGAATTTGGAAATAATTTGGATGTTACCTCTACTGTTTGGTTTTCCTATGGGATGGGATCTGGAAATGTCATCGTCTGTCAGTTCAACTCCCATTTTCTTGCAGATATTTACAACTATACTATCTGTGTCTAGGCGCTTACCGGTTTGTTGTTGGTCGGGAGGAACGGAGCAGTTGTGGAACCTCAAGGAGTTTCTCCGCCCATACTGTTCCAAGTCGTCTAAAGATTCCTCTAGTCCCCAAATCTGATTTTGTAGATCAGCATTTGATTCTGATGCGTCAGGTAACTGTTTTTTGAGAGTTTGGATCTCTTCTGTTTGGGATTTTATAGTATCAGTCAGTTGCTGAAATACAGTTTGTACAGCTCGTTCTATGGTAGGTGTGATAGCGTTGGCCAGCATAGGAACTAGTTTGGTCATAAAGTCTTTGTCACACATAGCTGTATAGATTAGGGTAGGCAGGCTGTAAGTCTGACCTTCAGTTTGTATCAGGGGTGGGTAGGAATCTGATGTTGGGATATCTGTTCCAAATGTAAGGGTTTCTATACCAGGACCAGTACCAAGACCAGTAGCGGTGGAAGGATTGGTTTCCATTTCTTTTGAATCAGTGAAAATATTAGTTTCACTAGTTGCTGAATTCAAATCAGGGAGAGATGCTGACAAAAAACGCCTGCGTGTTGTTTTAGAATAATTATCAGATGGACTGTTGTGTTTACGTTTATTGCGGTTCGTTGTTGAACTAACTCTGCCCTTACTTGACATGAGTAGTTTTCACACAATCGAGTCAGAGAAAATGTTCGCAAATAAGGTATTATAGAGTCATATATATCAAAATACGATCTTCACTGCATGATATATATCCTTATAAACGATCCAAGACTTTAGTAGCTATGTTGCACACACAAAATATGACATACCCCTCTTTTTCCCTGTGAGCCGAATCTACACGTCAATAGTAGTCGCCATCTTTTATTTAGTCTTCAATTGAATTGATGGTTACATGTTCGTAATTTTGTAAACGTGATCCGTAGATCTGTAGGTAAAATCAACAAGTACTTTTCTAAATTGAAATTTGTTTTAAAAATTCTATAATTAATACATTTTGGTGAGTAATCTACTATACTTCTCCAATCTTGTACACATTGATTTTGTAATATTTCTTTAGCTATTGACTTAAGCCAGTTATAACTACATATTGTTTGATTTTCCCATATATAAGACAACCCGCATGAGTTAAGTATGTCATGTACACATTTTACCCATGGATGTATAAAAGATCCATTTTTGTAACATCTATAAAAATAACAATAGATTACATTAGTGAGTTTACAATTGTGGGCTGTCAAAACTTTCGCCCAGTACATTATCATTTTAATTTTAACAAAGAATGACAATGGATACCTTCCAGTTTCTCCATACACCATACACTTTGGAGTACTGGCAAATGCAAAAATTATAAAATCGCTAGAAATAATTTTTTTCTTAATCTGCTACAACTAGACCATTTTCATATCATTAACACTCATCTTTTATTATGGGGCGATGAATCATTATCCCTTGATATTAACAAGCAATTATTCTCATTAGTTCATTTGTATATCAACGAAACTGGTAGATTCGTTTAATATAGTTTAAGTGCATGTTTCTTATTCGCTTAGATATCACTTATTTTGCTTTTTTGTAATAACAATTTTATATCATGCTATAACAGTTGTGAGTTTTGTACAATTTTACTATTTTAATGGTAAAGACCTCGTAAGTTGTCAGAACTTGTGTCCTAACCATTTGTTTATGTATCTTATATATATACATTTAAATATGTTCAAATCAATGAAAAATAGCAATGATACCGCTTGCAGGTATCGTTGTAATTGAATTGTAAATAATATTTTATTCTAAAATGGGTAACGTTTTTAAGCGTGTATTATATTGGAAAGATGTGCAAAAAGAGGGCGTGTGAAATGTCCATTGTTTACATGATAATTTCAAACAGTCAACAGTCAAACACCTGAAGGTGTGAACCATTCACACCTGCAGGGTGGTGTGTGTATATAACACTTGGTTCAAGCCATTGTTTAATTAATGACACCAATCAGTTTCATTTCCTTTTTATATAAGATCGACTGGCAAAATAAAAGTTGAAATGAAAAACCAGTTTTAAATTTTAAATTAAATTATTGTGATTTGTTTGTGTTCACCAAGCTTCATGTATATGTATTTTCACTTATACTCTGTGCTGGATATTTACTAACTCACTTCGAGTAGGTACTCTTTTAAAAGAATTACAAAATAATACCACCTATTTTGTAACAAAATACTCGAAATTGAAAAAATAAAAATGAAAAATATACCCCGGACCTTTATGCTAGGCGGACCTTTTCTTATACGGGCCGGACCCTTTCAGAGCAAAGGCGGACCCTAAATGTTAACATTAATGGTCCGCCCCGGACCATTTTAAGAGGCAGACCTTAAATTAAACGACAACGGTCACGTTTTCCCCCCAAAATTAACATTTCAAAGTTTTGATATTAACAATGCTTACTTAAAGAGGCCCTACAGCTTCATCTTGGCTATTTCTTTTTTTAAACACAGTTTAATAAAAGAACAGAAGCTGCGCATGTACTGAAAGTTTGAATCTTTTTATCTTTTTACTGCAATAATAAGTTCGCAATTGCGTGTTAAAGATGTTCCGGATTTCAAAAGTTATCCATTATTATGTGAGGAACAAAAACAAACCAATTATTTATCATATCAATTGTCATGAGAAAACATATCTCATTTCCAATGACAAAAATACAATCATGTACTCTTTTATTAAAAATATTCCAATTTTCACAATGTTGTGATTTGATAATGCTTCTTAAATTTCAAGGTTTGTATAACAACATACTTACTTTGGTTATCAATTGATTAAATTACAGTTTATTTACATTGTTATTGTTGTACCTTTTGCTCCAAACACTTTAGTTCTGGAGGGGGTGGTCCACAACCTGTTCTTTTGAGGTCCAATTTTCTATTGAATTAATTTTAATCAAATTATTCTTCATTTATTTTTTTTTAAAATAGATCAAATCATCTCTCTCTTATTTTACTCTGGCCTGATCCATTTTTAAACATTGGCGTACATGTAGTTACAATTACAGGTATGTAAGTGAACTGATTTTGACCCCCCCCCCCCTTATTTTCATAAATATAATTCATAATTTGTGTTACGTGTACAGTAAAAAGTCATGTGCAACAAGACATTGTGAATCCGTCTAGATATGTCATAATAAGTGCTTTAATTCTCTTATACCTGTTGGCCTCCCTTTTCTTTGTGTGGCTCTGAATGTCCTGCCATTTTTTTTTTGACGTCTTTAACTGTTCTGATGCATGCAGAACTACATATAACATTCACTCTGAAAATTAAGAAAATGCATTATAGGCCTATATACATGTATGTACTCCAAATAAATTTTGGAAAATCTATCTTTTCAGTTGTATAAAGGATCTTCAATGAATCATGCATGTGTAACATATACACTTTAAATATTTGCAAACATACATGTATAATGCATAATGCATATCTAAAACATTACAACTTTAAAATTAATACACAGTGCCCTTGATTTATTTCAATGAAATCCTCATTCACTAAATTTTCAATAAGCAATAATTACGTCAGAATTTCATGATTATAAAACACAGATAATTTTATATGTTATACATATGTATGTATATACCTCTCCGTTATCTAATTCCAGACTTTCGTCTTCGTCTAGACCGTGAGGGATGGAGAAAACTTCCCCTTAATGATTCTCCATCGCTCAGGGTCCGTCACCAAGTCCACTAACATTGTTATGTCGGCTTCAGACCAATTTGCTTTCCTGAAAGTATCGCCTTCCATTGTCGTCTGTGACAGTCAACTATTTGTTTACCTTCTGCTGGTGACCAAAACTATCTCCGTTGACTGAAGAGTTCCGCAAAGTTGGACGTAACTCGCAAAAGTGCTACGTTTACGATAGGTTTATTGAAACGCTCGTATACGTGCACGTCCGGAATTCGTAAGTGTACTCGTACGTTTACGATCTACGAATTGTTAGTGAAACGGTCGCCTGGATAACCAAACTGTTGGACTAGGTCACGAAAGCCTGGCTCAACGTCCTCCCACACCATGCCTCTCTTGCCAAACCAACTTATGGAAATATTGTGAGGCTCCATATGTAGGTCTTGATTATTGTAATTGGTAAATGAGTACTGATAGGCGTAGCAGATCAAGGATGAGCCCATTATCCATACTGTAGTAAGGGTACCTGCGAACTTAGCATACTATTAGAAAACAGTATTTGTGTTGCAAGGTACTTATATTCAAATGTATGAATAAACGGCATTTGATTTCCAACGGCCTTTGATCTTAATTTCTTCTTCAGGTATACCCTGTAGAAACATATGCGTTGCGCTACCAATTCGAAATGAATGGGATTTGAAGGATGTGGTATCCAGACCAATGAATTTTATTGTTTTGTGGAGAATTGTAGTAAACTGATATGATGTTAGGGGTTTTGCATTCAAGTGGCAGAAGAATGGGCCTGAAACATTAGGTCTTATTGATAGGTATTGATTCAAATAAGTAAATAATGTTGTTTGTGTGTTTAGAGGTATTTGTATTGTGGCCCCCTTTCCCAGTTGGTCAGTTTTAGACCCCTTAATTTGAGCTTGGATTTCAGAGTCTGATATATGAATGTCAGTCTCAAGTAACACCACTGTATTCCTACCAGACACAGTAAATTCACTCACTCGCAGCAATGCAAAGGCTAGTTCAAATGCAGTTGCAAACAGTGTAGTTTCATAAGAGTTAGCGCAAACTGAAGACAATGCAGTAACAAGTTGGCCTAACAAGGGTAAGGTTATTGGTGCTCTAATGTCTTTGGAGAGATTCAAACGATGCACTCCTTCAAGCATCTTTTTGACGATAAATGTTTTTGTGTGGTCAGTGTGGCCTTGCAATTGAAGCTGATAGCTTATACCACTTATATAACATCTTGCAGTAGAATATGATATGGAGTTTGATGCTAAGTGGACTGGTGGACTGGTGGTGGCCAAAGTAGCTGCAAGGAAAATTTGTTACGAAATGTGCGAAATGACTCGAGACAGCGCTGGTATATATGAGCTGTGGTTTTTTTGCTATGGCAGCAGATAAAATCGCATCTACGTGGGATCTAAGAGGTTGAATAATTCTGGCGGGATCTGGGTAGGCTGATTGTCTGCATTCGGGGCAAGTGTTCTGAACTTTGCCCACTGAAAACGAGAGATAGAATATGCTATAGAATTATAATACCCAGGAATATGAACAGATTGTATTCGAATGTTGCGACTAATGCAAATTAACACTAGCGGCCGGAGTAAGCGCATGACACGGTGTGATTTACTTGTTTGGGAATTGATAATATGGACTAAAGCCAAATTATCCGTATTTATGATTAATTTTTTGCTTACGAAGTAATCCTGCCATTAACAGATTGCAACAACTATTGGTACAAGCTCCAAGAATGTAATGTCCCTACAGACTTCAAGAGACCAAGAGTTAGACCACTTAATTACTGTCCAGTGGTTGTTAAAAAATGCACCCCCCATCACAGGAACCGCAACTGTCAGTGAAAAGATTGAGTGCATCATTACTGGACCACACTAACTCAGGGAATGGGGTTTTACAATTGTAGTTTTCAAGAAACTGGATCCATATTCTAGCATCCTGCTTCATTGCATGGGTCACTTTAATTAGAAAATGTGATTTCTTTATGCCAATAGTAGCATTATAAAAGCGACGAAAAATGCCCTGCCACCAGGAAGTGCCTTAGCGAAAAAGTTAAGTGAGCCGCAGAGTGATTGCATTTGTTTCAAGGAAACCTTTTTTGATTGAAGAAGTGATGTTAGTGCAGTCTGAAGCTCAGAGCATTTATGAGTTGGGATGAAAATAGTTTGTGTAACTGTGTCTATGCCCAGACCCAGGAAAGTTAGTTTGCTAGGAGGACCCTCAGTTTTGCTAGAATTGATAGGTATACCAAACTGTCGACACAATGTTTGAAAAGACTTTGCCAACTGGGTACAATGAGATGTGTCACTGCTACCCGCAAATAGGAAGTCATCAAGGTAATGAATAATGTTTGGACTATTGCAGTTCTTAGCTAGTACCCAGTGTAGGAATGATAATTTTTTTTCAAATGTTGAGCATGCTATGGAACATCCGAAGGGCATACACTTGTCAAAATAGTATTTACCTTCAGTACACATGCCCAGTAGACAGAAATCCGAAGGGTGAATTGGCAGTAAGCGAAAAGCTTTTGACAGGTCCATTTTACATAACAATGTACCTTTACCCAAGGAAATGATCATAGTTATTGCTTGATCGAAGGATGCATACGAAACTGAACATAATGCGGGGTCAATGAAATCGTTGACACTGTTACTAGTAGGGGCAGACAGGTTTGTAATTGATCTCCAACCCCCATCTTTTTTAGGGAGAATACCTACAGGATTACATCAAAGATTGAACATTGGTAAATTGTTGAAAGGTCCTGCCATGCGACCAAGACTTATTTCCTTATTGACAATTGCAAGATATTCAGCGCTATGAACCTGGGCTGATTTCATATTCTTGGGTTTCACAGGAAGCCTTAAACCAGTGTGATTTAAATGAAAACCAGTACGGAAACCAAGTGATAAGTATTCAGCGGTATCTTTGTCAGGGTAATCATCCAAATTACTCTGCAAAATTTCATTCTTAATTGGAGTTGAACCTAGGTCCCATAAACCTTTGTCTGGCTTGAAATGTTTGGCGTGAGCGGAGGGGGAGCTGGTGCAAGTTTGGACGAGAAGGAGAGTTGTTTGGTTGGTTTAATTGAGTGGAGTTATGACGGGTGCTAGTTGATTGTGATGACCAGCAATGTATGCGTGGATGATTTTTATGGCAATACATGCACAAATGTTGGTAGAGACAAGATTGTCTGCTACAAGAGCCTTTGAAATTAAAGTTGTAACATTTTAAGTTTGCTTGAGTGTTGTGCGCTACAGCTGGATTGGACATATACATAAGCCATAGCTCAGCATCTACAAACCTCAGGGAGAGATGTGTTGGTGGAGATTTTTATCCTAAACTGTTTATCATACTCCAGCCAACTTGCATTTGGATTTCTGCTAGCCCCTAACCTGATGGTTTGAATGTACTTTAGGATGCCCTGAATGTCTGCTGGGTGTCTCAACAAATAAATGCTAGAAAAAATTATAAATCCATCAGTCCAAGAATCGACTGTTGTAATTTTCTTGGGAGTAGTTTTTGGAGACATAATTAAGTGACCGTGGACAATTGAAAATTTGTGGTCTGGCTTGTCAGTATCTAGGTCGGAATGCAAAAGTTTGGCTAGATCAACATAATCTTTAGACAAAATTTTTTCTTTAATGGATTGGGGAACATGAATACCAAGATTGTCTGAAACGCTGATAAGGGGTGTTGGGTTTGTAGCAATAGCAGATGATAACATGCTGCTTGCAGGCAAAACAGTACCTGAAGTTTCGGGTACTGGAATTTGTTGATTGGCAGGTGTAGAGATGGTGACGTCTGGCACCGACGTTTCCACTGATTGTACAGGAGCCTCAGGGGTAGATGAAGCAGGTTGGGGTTGCGGCTGACTTCTCGGACCACGTCCTAATCTTAAGGCCGTTGGATTGGACGCAGCATATGGGGACGATGAATTCCTCTTTGACTTCCTTGCTCTCAACATTTTAAGTCGGAACAGAACCGTTATGTTTCCTACAAAAAAAACTTACGAACTGTGTTGGTACTTGGTAAGATTTAAGGATGGATGAATCCTGATTGATGGAAATCGGATTGATCGAACTACCGCTTGAAAGCGAAATCCAAAAAGGAAGCTGACTGTTGCGCATGAACGATTGCGCGATGAACTAGGAACGATAACTCTAAATTATACATGTGAAACCAGTAGAGGTAATTGAGAGTTATCTTTCTTAGATCAGCTAGTTTTCTATTCGTCTCAATAACTGGACTTAAATGCGATATGTAATAGATCTTACTTAATTTTCCTCTGGTCTGAATTTCACAAAGCAAGTGACAAATTGGAGGCATTTTACTCTGTATGCTGAAAGAAAAGCACATCAATACCTTTCAGTATAGTTGAATTTTGTTATAAAAGCAGTGTCTTGATAGAGTGCTGCAAGTTAGCAAGGAAGCAAATTGGGGATGTTATGTGATGAAGTAATTTATTCACACTAACAGTACCTACAGAATATATTAGTCCCCGTACAAGGTTTTTTGGGGGGAGTAGGGGACTGAGAATTAAGTGGCTACTTTTAGATGGATGTTGATAACAAATTTGCCTTTGTAAGTGCAGCCATTTTGAGATGCACAACTTTGTGATTTGCGTTTTCGCCGTATATAACAATTTCTACAATGTTGCAATGGTGTACTGTCCTAAGACCAGAAATATTACATGTACTTGTATCTACAAATGATAACATTTCATCAAGAAGAAAGTTCAGAATACAGTATTGATTTATATTTATGGTAAGCATAAACTTTCTTGTATAGGGGGTATAGTTTTATGTGCCTTTAAAATAAATATGCAAACACTAGGAAAAGTCTAAAGTACAGTCAAGACTTGTTAATCAGGAGTAAGCATACTTAGTATATATAAATGTGTAAGTTGTTCTCCACAAATTTCGTCCAGAGGAATAAAGTCTGAATTACATCAGTTATTATAAAAAATATACGTCCGCCCCCAATGTCATTGAGTAAAAAAATATACTTGCATATGCCACTTTATATATGGTAGAAGGTATCAATAGGTAATGATTAATAAGTACATCTTATACGTTAGAGAAGAGGCGTACATGTGTTAAAAGTAGAGGCTGAAGTGCTCGTGTATTAGAAAATTTATTTCTCAAACGTTTTACTAAAGTAACTGTTGTAAGTCTGTTATAGCTCTCTCTCTCTCTCTCTCTCTCTCTCTCTCTCTCTCTCTCTCTCTC
>WFKH01010931.1:4120896-4168626 GCA_016163765.1 Magallana hongkongensis | reverse complement strand
CTTAGGACCAGTAATAACTTAGAAATTGCTATCAAAGGGCACCTGCACCAAAAACTTTAACCTGCTCCAAAAACCTTAACCTCCTCCAGCATCTGAAACTCATGACCCAGATTCAGCATCCAAGTCTTTCAAGTCCATAAGTAGGTCCAGATGCATCATCCATGCAAGTTTGGTGAAGATAGGACTAGTAATTACTTAGATACAGGACCTGCAACAAAAACTTTAACCAGGTCCGGACGCCGACGCCGACGCCGACGCCGGGGGTATAGCATAAGCTCCCCCCGACTTCGTCTCGGTGAGCTAAAAATGGTGATCCGTCACTTCTATCTAATTATAGACCGGTATCTTTATTAAGTTGTGTAGGGAAAATAATGGAACGTGATATGTTTAAGTATGTTTACAACTATTTCCATACAAATAATTTGTTTTACAAGTATCAGGCTGGTTTTTTGCCTGGGCATTCCACTGTATATCAACTCATTGAGACGTACGATTATATTGTTAAAGCCATCGATGAACGGAAATTTTGTTGTATGGTATTTTGCGATTTATCAAAAGCCTTTGATAGAGTTTGGCATAAGGGACTCATTTTTAAACTACAGTCATATGGAATTAGGGGAAATTTACTAAAATGGTTTGAAAGTTATTTAAGTGGTCGAAGTCAAAGAGTTTTACATAGAAATACCATGTCTACCTATAAATTTTTATATGCTGGTGTTCCACAGGGTCGGTTCTAGGACCTCTTTTATTTTTGATCTATGTTAATGATGTAGCAGAAAAAATGTCCAGTTTATGTAGACTGTATGCCGATGATAATTCTTTACAACATTGTTCAACTAATATTCATGACATTGAATCAGTTATTAATAATGATTTGTACTGCCTTGATATGTGGTCCAAGCAATGGCTCTTGAAATTTAATCCGTTAAAAACTAAAGCAATGTTATTTAGTACAAGGAAAAACCTACAATTTCCATGTTTAAAATTTCAGGACTGTGATTTGGATTTTGTGTCAACGCATAAACATCTAGGTATTACTTTTTCACAAGATCTTGGCTGGTCAACACACATCGATTCTATGATAGCAAATGCCTACAAAAAATTAGGACTACTCAAAAAATTACAATTCAAGGTCAGTCGCAAAACTATATCCTTATTATATACTACTTTTATAAGACCCCAGTTGGAATATGCATCCGAAGTTTGGAGTGGCTGTTCAAATTATGATTCGGACAAGCTTGAAAAATTACAGTTAGTAGCAGCGAGAATAGTTACAGGGCTGACTTCAATAGCATCGCGAGACTCTTTATATCAAGAAACTGGGTGGGAATCACTTCTTGATAGAAGAAAAGAAAAGCTAAAAACAACTATGTATAAAATAAATCACAATTTAGTGCCTGATTATCTTACTAAAATTTTTCCAAGCACTCGCTCGCATGACTCTACTTATACTACAAGACAATCGCAAAATTACAGTATTCCAAAATGTAGACTGAATATTTATAAATCATCTTTTGTTCCAACAGCCATACATTTGTGGAATGGTATACCTTTAGAAATTAGAAACTTGCCAACATTAAAATCTTTTAAGAAAAGTTTTCTGTCTTCTAAATCTCAACCTCCATCATATTTTTCATATGGAGAACGTTACTGGAACGTAATTCTCACTAGACTTCGACACAATTGTATATTGAAAAAAGACTTATATATATAGATGCAAAATTATTGATAGTCCTTTATGTTCATGTGGTAAAGTAGAAGATGCATATCATTACTTTTTTTCTTGTGCAAAATATAATATTCCACGAAATGATTTATTCAATGTTATCTTTAGAATAGAAAATTTACATATTATCGAAACTCGTGTTTTGCAATGGGGAGATAACTCCATCAGTATTGCAGAAAATGAAAATTTATTTTTTAACGTTCAGCTATTTTTAAAGAGATCTGGACGGTTTTCACATGTATAAGATTAGATATAAACATTTATTATGATTTTCTTCTACAAACAATGGTATTTTATTATGACCTTTGATAATGTCATTTTTCGTAATAGTGTAAATTTTGTGTCAAAATTTCATAGGAGAGGGCGTTTTAAGGACGACGGACCTAATTCGATTTGCGCAGATATATCGCGCATCTAAAAGGAGTGATTGTTACGAACATCGTTATCTCAATATTACGTCACAATCACTAAAACTCAATGAAAAATCGCTTATGACGCAATATATAAGATGTTCAACGTCATCAATACACACTTTAATATTGCATCTAGTGGGCGACCTTGCTATTATTTAACATGCTGAAATACGCTTTTCAACATTATTTAACATGCACAAGTTTTGTTAGGGGATGTCAAAGTTCTGTAGTGAGTTTTATACTAGCTCACGATATTTATAAGCATCTAGTACATAGATTATTTAACAGAGTTTGAGCCAGTGAACAAATCATTTAATTCCGATCCGCATCAATACTCGTGTCGATAAAATATAGTAAAACCGTTTCTTTGCTTAAGTTTTGAAGTATTTTATTTTAAAAAAAAAATGTATAGTAAACTCTAATAGTTCTCTGCTTTCATAAATCAACTTCGAAATGATGTACAAAGCCTTTTTCTTAGAGTTTGCGCAGTACTTTTCATGAACAATTGAAGAAAAATAACGTCACATCGCACTTTGACAGGTGTCCCCGTAAAAACAAATTCGATGACATGGCCATTTTTTATATGATATTAATTCAAAATCATCATATAAATATCATATATCAATTTGGATAGAAAATCTATTGCAGAATTTTTTTTAAATTATTTTTTCTCTTTAAAAAACGCTTTTCCCCATTATGTTCAATTGAAAAAGAAAAGTAATGCACACAATTTTTGTAATGGTCCCTACTAAAAATCTAATTCGATTTTCATGTTATTTTTTTTATTGATTTTGATATATCTTTAGTAACTCTAACTCATATAAAAATTTCATAAAAATCACTATTGTAGAAGTGAATTGGGTCCGCCGTCCTTGTGCCCGATCCTTTTGTATATACCATCTTTACAATAAAATATGTTCAAACCAACCATCAATTCCCAATAGAAACGGGTAGATGGCACGATATTGATAAAAATTTAAGAAAATGTACAATGTGTGATTCAAATAGCATTGGGGAAGAATTTCATTATATTTTAGAATGAACCCATTTTTAAACGATAGAAAAATATTTTTGTCCAAGAGATACTTTGTTGGACTGTATAGTACAAAATCGATTCCTAGTGTTATCACAGACAAAGACACTGGGAAATGTAAATATTTAAAAATAAAACCAACGCTAAAGTCAATTTCATGTCCACTCCAACATTAAGAAGGTTCAACTGAAAAATATCACTACATTAAACTCAATACATCCATGTATGACCGGTTCTTTTAACGAGGCGGACCTTTTCTTGACTATAATATTGGGTCCTACCTCTAAAACAAAAGGTCATCGGGTTAAAATACTGTGAATGTTTTGCATACAGCATTTCAATAGGGCGGACCTTTTCTTGTACTATGATTTTGTGTCCTACCATCTGAATCAAAAAATTTAGATATCGATGAACATCAATACATTACCAATATGTATTAACTACTAGTACTTAATTCCTTGTTTAACTACCTGTATTAACATGGGGTTTTTTTCAACGGGCGGACCTTTTCTTGAGCCATAATATTAGGTCCTACCCCTAAATTAAAAGATCATCGGGGTGAATCAAAACAAGTATTAATATGAATATTAATTATCTGCATTCAGTACTTTAACGGGGGTGGACCTTTTCTTGAACTATAATATTTGGTCCTGCCAACTGAAACAAAAGATCATCATCAAATGAAAGTCAATACCAGTGTCAATTTGATTGATTGATTGAGAGAGAGAGAGAGAGAGAGAGAGAGAGAGAGTAATCTATACCAATACAAGACTGCTACTCTTAGACACTATCCCTTTTAATAAGGACGTTATTATTTTACTCCATGGAGATACATATTTTTCTTAACTTAGCACGGATATTATTTTTTAGGCAGCTTACAAATATATTTCTGCATTAAAACGCTTTGTAACATAGCAATTTTATCACAAATCATATACCTTGTATCTAGTTATTTTTTTCCTCAACGCAATTTTTGTAAGTACGCTGTTAGTTTAGCCTTTAATTTTTCATAAATGTGCTTACAGAGAAATCCTAACTTGGACATATCAAAAATTTGAAATTTGTAAACTTTATCGATGGAAACGGATTTACTTATTAAGTGTTTACTTGTTTCCAAATCCTTGCTTAATTACATGTATGCAACATTATAAACATGTAAAAATAGTGTACGTTGTATTAAAGGAAGAGGGAATAAGTCTTTGAGAATAATGAGGTGATCAAATACGGTCGGGAATAAACACGTATCCTTTTTAACAATATTGCATTCACATTATGAGTAAAACACACACACAGAGAGAGAGAGAGAGAGAGAGAGAGAGAGAGAGAGAGAGAGATACATGTATTATTACTACATTATCACTTTAATTACATTTTTATACACTTTACCTGTGAACAATTAAAACATGCTTTTTGATTATAGGTACATGTATCATCTTTATAATATTTTTTTGTCTTTTCACACCCTTATATTTACCACAGCTACGTATACACTATATTGTCAACGTATACCCTCTGTTATGGTAATCCACATATGCGACCTTTTATTATTTATCTTAAACTAATGATAAATTTACCTAGAGACGAATAAATTATTAGTATATATTATCATAAGTTTCTGATCTACTGAAAATGAAACAAAGCACGAGCTAAAAAGACAATCTTAGTTGGGTAGAACACTACAGGGGAGACATTTTTTCTTTCTCAGTTCAGGAGCACAGGTGTGAATGCCTGCAGGGCTTCTTTCCGTGTTTACCTCTTGTGAAACCCTCTGCTAATACATATACACCGGAAGAGATTTTTAAGATACATGTACATGAGCAAAAAGAATAATTACTTTAAGAGAAATTTTAACAAGTGTAGGACATTTTCTTATAGGGGAAAGACGGACCTTAAATGTTAACATTAAAGGTCCGGCCGGATCATTTTACGGGGCGGACCTTAAATTATACGACACCGTACACTTTTAAAATGCGAATAATGATTTTGAAGACATTTAAAGTGGATTGCGTGTTAGAAGTTTTTTTAGACTGAATAATACCTTCCACGTGATATTGTTTATTATCTAGGTCATAACACCCAAGATTAAAAAAACCCGAAACTAAACTCCTGCATGTGGATGGCGGGGTTTATTACATAGGTTCTACCGATGCCATAATCAATAAATAAATAGAAATACATGTAACAATAGATAAATAAATAAATAAATTGATAAATAAATAAATAAATAAAAATGAATACAGGAGGATCTTCTCTTTTTGAAGATCTGTGTGATCTGGCAGCCTTGTCTTTCATGTGATATACCAATACAAGGTTTTTCAATTTTCAATTTCAGATTCACGAGTCATTCTGTTTACTTTAGAAAGTTTCATTCGCTGACGATTGGGTTATCAGAGTAAAAGTAAACCTCTGGCTACGCCAGGTGTAAAGTACAGTATATGCAGTGGCAGATTTAAGGGGGGGGGCGCCCCCGGCGCGCGCCCCTACCCCTAAAATTGTCAAAATAAAGTTAAATCATACTCCTTCTGGCAAAGAAAATGTACAACTTGCGAGTCTTAATTATCAACTTATTGGACACTCTCTTTGGGATTTCTCTACATTTGACTAATTTCAACGGTGTAGTATGAAGAAAACTCATGGGTTCAATGGTGTAACGTACATAGAAAGCCCATTTTAGTTACGCTCTCCATGGGTTCAAACGTTACCAGTCACCCACCTTTAAGTAATTGGTTATACTTGCTTGTGTTTTTAACGACCCTTCCATGTTTATTATGATACAGGCTGTCATTGTTATCTTTTTTTAAACTGCATTTTCATCGTCCCATTGAGGTAGACTTTTTAAAACTGATTAATTTACAGCCATTCGTAAGAAAAAAAATAAAAGGAAATGTTTCTGATATTTCTGCAAGGCAGATGGTTTTTATGGGATTTCTGCAGGTCTTAAATCTACAAACCTTTAAAATTATAAATAATTTTATTACTTTTAAGTATAATCACGAGAAAAAATATTACAAAAGTCTAAATATGAAGACTTCAATTTTACAGTGTACTCTACCAAATCTCTAGAATTCAGCTTCCGGAGGCTTCGCCCCCTGAACCCCCATATGTTTCTTTATATTTCTGCAAGGCAGAGGTTTTTAATGGGATTACTGCAGGTCTTAAATCTACATACCTTTAAAAATTGTAAATAATTGTTTTACTTTTAAGTATAATCACGAGAAGAACTATCACAAAAGTCTAAATTTGAAATTTGAAGACTTCATTTTTACCCTACAAAAACCTCTAGAATCCAGACCCCCTACCCAAAACTGGCGCCCCCTCTAACTTCAAATCCTGGATCCGCCCCTGATATGTGAAGTTATATACAATTTGTAGTTAAAAGAACTCCCTATCTTGATTTCATGAGTCATGAGCCTTTTCACACTTTCGGTTTTAAAAGTCGAGAGGACTACATAAAACTTCATTACCTTTTATGTACGGAGGTTTTTTTTCCTGTGTACACTGTACGTGTCTCGTCCGCTCTAAGACTATCGAGGAATGTTCTCCAAAACACTCATAAAGCAAAGAAAACTCCTACAGGACTTCTTATGGTGTTGAAAAAGGTTGGAGAATGATGTTAGCCTATGTCTTTGCGCATGCGCATGCGTTGCAATAGTGGAAATATTATACGCTCCATAATTCGATATGATATTGGATAAAGGATCCTTATCAAATACGACAAAACATTTTAAATGCGTTTCTTTTATACATCATCTCAGACAGAAAAGTACTGAGAAGCATGTACTGCAGCGAGTGCAGCTCTTCAACGATTCAGGTTCGATGTGGATAAAAAGATCGTGTGTTATGGTGTGAAAAATGGTAATTTTAATAAATGTTGATACATGTTATTAGAATACACTCTAACAATTAGGTTTTTTGCATTTATTTAACACATGCAAAAACTTGACATACCCTTTATCCCAGTCAAATGCTTGTACATATACCGAAAGGGTAATGCTACACAAGGTATAGCAATGCTTATTAAAATATGATATCATTTATAGTACATGTAATATGAGGCATCTTTTTATTATTCTTGAGCTTTCTATGAGGAATGTTGTTCTCTAAAGATTTATGATTTTACACCTGTTAATCCCTACAGGAGGTAAAATGACTCTTTTTGAACACACACTAGAAACTAGATACAGTGCATATATCGTCCTGTTTTATTTAAAAGTCAACAAATTTAGTCACTGTAAATACTGTATTCTGGACATCCCTCATTCTTTCAACAACACAGTCCAAATAACAAAATAATTAATGAAAACCCATCATTGCTGAGTTATTCTTGGTATTCATTGTGCAAAAAGTTCAATGTAATAAATTTCAGTTCACGTCTATTTGATAATGAAACCTCTCCACTCATTGAAATCAAATAAGTTTACTTATAGACTAAGAATGCTTAAAAAATGTTGAATACTTTTGTAAGAGACGATCCTTAATACATGTTCAATAAGCCCGTGTTATTAAGCCCTAACTCACTGGAAAACTCTTAATGAAACACCGTTTAATTAACCTATGGTAGTTATCTTCGACATGGAAGTATGGTCAATCTACGAGGTTGTTCGATATGTAATGTGATTTGTACCACAGCACAATACGCTTTGCACAATTTTGCGAATGATACTCTTAAATAGCTCAGTACAATACCTTTTCTAACGGTATAAACATGAGCCTTCAGCTCCACGTACTTTTAACTTGTAGTCATTTCAGTAGAGCCAGTCGTTGACCACTGTTGTAAAAATGGTTGGGAAACTAGTTTAAAATATTGAAGAAATTAGAACTTATATTAAAGTATATAAAAGTTCGCACAAAACTCGGTCATTCGGTAAATTAATGTTAATTTTTTTCTGAAATGGGTCTGTTTATGTTTATGTGTCTGATAAGTTATCTTATAAGACAGTTCGTAGGTGGGGAAAGAAATTTCAGACTGGCACAGAGTCCGTCAAAGATGCAGCAAAATCTGGGCAAACTGTGACTTTTAACAGGCAAGACAAAAGTAAAGGAAATACTAGTAATTAAAAGTGATGGCAGATACACGATTCGTGATATTGACAAAGCTGTTGGCATATTGCTATCGCTGGTGCATTTCATTTTGAAGCGTATTTAGATGAAAGTACAAAAGATTTCTACCAGATGGATACCGTATATATTGGCAGATGACCAAAAACGGGTACGAATACGAACCGCTAAGCAATCGCTAAAAGTATTTCGAAATTCGATCAAAGACAATTTCCAAATCTTGTTACTGGTGACAAAACATGGGTTCCGTTATTCGAACCAGGACTAAAAGTTGAAAACAAAATACGGCTACAGGTAAATAACACAGTAGAAGGTCTGTAGTGTCCAAAAGAAACATACACACAAATAACGTTCTTTATTGCATATTCTTCTCATGAGAATTTAGCCGTACAATTTCTGGTGCCGAATGCAAAATTTAAATATTTTATGTATGTATATTCTGCAGCTGGTTTCTACACGCAGATGACATATGATTGCACAGTGGCTTTTCTATCTGTGACAATTTGTATTAACTTTGTAATAACATTTTCAAAACAAACTAAAATACAGAGAGGATATAATATTGGATATAACAAAAGGATGTCTAAATACATTAATCATTTTATTTTCAGAGCAATGACAATGGCAATACAAGATAATGTAATGGACGTAACCTAAAAAGAAAGAGCTGTCAATGTGACGGCACACCGAGTTTTCTTTTATGGGAACAATATTCGTATTGCAATTTGTCGACCCTGAATTGATAAACACCAGCTAACGCCGATCCGGACCAGAAATAATGATGGTCATAATTCTGTTTCAGTATTTTTTCATCATCATCAAAAACTCAAAGTATGATGCTTATTTCTATTGTGCATATCTGTACAACTGAACTGCAAATACTTCATATCTTGAAAACTGCAGGAGGAGTTATCTGGACAAATGATGCTTCGTGCATGCAATATAATGGAAAAAAGTTCAACAGCTAGCATTTCATAAAAAAAAATACAAGTGATATACACATCTTGCATATATGTAAAATGGTACTGCAAAACAAAAAAAGATATCTTGAAAACTGTAGGAGAAGTAATCCGGACAAATGGGGTACTCTATATGCAACAGTTTGTTAAGAAACGACTTAGTTTAACAGCTGATATTTTCCGCATAAATTACTAAAACATCAAAACTCTTAAATATGAACATATTTGATATAGTAAACTTATATGCACATCTCAGATGACAGATATATAGACATTTGATCTGCAAAAACAAAAACTTCTTATCTTAAAAAATGTAGGAGTAGTTATCCTGACAAATGGGGTACAAAATCGACAACTTTATGCAATAAAATGATTCAAAGTTAAACAGCTGACATTTTCCGCATAAATTATTAAAATTCAAAGTCCTTGAACATGCACATATCTGATGTATGTACAAGTGATCTCAAAAACAAACTTCCTTACTTGAGAACTGTAGGAGGAGTTATCTGGACAATAAGGTTACCCTATATTCGATTAAGTTCAACAGCTGGTATTTTTGCATTAATTATTAATTATTAAAAACCAAAATCCGAGTAAATCCATGCACTGCACATTTCTAATATATGTACATTTGATCTGCAAAACAAAACTTTCTTATTGAAAACTGTAGGAGGAGTTATACGGACAGTGTGGTTACCTTTTCTCCAATATTATGCCCCAAAATGACAGCTGTTATATTTTGCAAGTACCCCATCTGCAATATTATCCCCGAAAATGACTAAGGTCAACAGCTGATATTTTTTTGAAAAAATTATTAAAAATCCAAATCCAAGTAATATGCACACCTTAAATTTTATGTACAATTGGTCTGCAAGGCAAATTGGGTACGCCATAGGCAGCCGCCGGTTGGCCATTTACATGTAAATAACCAAATTTGTCCTAATGAAACCCCAGTTAAAATACAGCAAGTCCGCATAATTCTCTCTCAAGTGTTAACAGATCTTGTTTTGATCATTTAAATCGTTCAGAGTTAAAACTTTGCCAGTAAAGATTGTTTTACAGAAATTAACCCCACAAAATACATTGAAACATTCATATTTTTTAAAAACAATTATGTACTATAGTCATAAGTTTTCTGCAGCCCAAGAAACAGTGTATATCATTAAGAGTGTTTTTATCCAGCTGTCTATCTAAAACTGTCTATCATTTATCTGTATCTCTCTATCTATCTATCTATCTATCTATCTATCTATCTATCTATCTATCTATCTGTCTTTCTGACTGTCTGTCTGTCTGCCTGTCATTATCAAGTTTCATCGTTAAATCAGAACTTGTACAAAACACGTACAGGTACATGTAATAGTAAAAATAACATATTACTAACGCTTGGCAAATTGAGGGAAATAAAATGGTGTTATTTCATAAAAGACTGCTTCCAATTTTATGATTTTGTATCATTGAAGGGTATGAATGCAACGCTTAATGATAAAAAGTTTGTACATGTATCATTAGCGGTTCAAAGTGTAGATATTTGCCTTTTCATTAAGCTTTAGGACTGCTGTGCATGAGTGACGCCTAATGATACAAATCTATCATTAAGCGGCGAGATATATATATATATATATATATATATATATATATTATAGCATTAGGCGTTGCAATTGCAACGCTTCATGAAATCTATATCATAAAGCGATGTTGTATCATTAACTGTTTTTACACTGCCCCAACCCAGCTATTGAATTAATTCCTTAAATAAAATAAAAGAAATTAATCTTCTATCTAAGACACTACCTTGATATAACATGAATTTTTTATCTTCCAGATACTTTTTTATTCAATGTATTATTGAAATTTTATAATCTGTTTTATAGATTTCAAACAAGATTAGGAAACTGGTTAAACCATTGTTTAACACCAGCCAGCATGTCTTGTGCATAAACATTAGAAATGATTATATCAAAGTAAATTTGCACGTAAAAAGAACATAATTGTATTGCCAATAAAATTTAGAAAAAATGCATATTATATATTTTAAACAATCAAAAGTTTGAATTTCTAAACTGTGTTTACTGTATTTCTGTCTACTTTTGATTTTTGAAAAAAAATGTGTTCATAAACAATATGTCAATATTAATGCTTAATGATTTATTATAGCTAAATATTTTGAGTTGTTGAATTATTTTTCTCATTGAAAAATGATATGTTTTACGGTGCTACCGTTGTGGCGAGCGCAGCGAGAATTACACATACTTGCATCATTGTCAACTTAGTGATATTTTGACAGTTATCAACTAACATCAAAGAATTGTTGAGAGAGAGAGAGAGAGAGAGAGAGAGAGAGAGAGAGAGAGAGAATTATATAATATTTCTAAGTTTTAAAAAATTCTTACAAAATCTGAGACTTGCTTCCCCCTAAAACCGTTCTTTACTTTTGGAGAGAATTGATCAGTCTGTAAATTGTAATTTGTGTTTAATTTGGTCAAAAGTGTAAACGATAAATACAGTATTATTTTTCTTTTGTACCTTGTTGTTATTTGACTTTTATTTTTTTTTCCCTGGTTCATAATTTTTTAAAAAATTTGTTTATTTTTGCATTCTAATTAGATGCGTTGTATCCGTGCCCCCGGTCCCTGTTTGTACGTGTGTCATTTCCCATTTTTTCAATTTAATGGTTTGACAATATGCAATATATGCATAGAATTTTTAACTGTTTATTTGTTCTCTTTATTCTTTATTATTTAGTTCAAAATGACCTATTTTTTTATTTCCTCCCTACTCATACTTACTGTTCATACATGCAAAATTAGCTTAAAATTGGATCGATATGACAGTAAAGTATGACTCTTGCTTGTATATATATCATCTCTCTATCAAAACCAAAACAAAAAAAACAAAAAACAAATCATCTAAGGCAGGTATCGCAGTTTATAGGTATTGCAGTTTATACTGAAATAGCTTGTACACGCATTACAGATGTTTGATCCACCTCTAAATTTACCGCGGGAAATATAGCGCGAGATCACTGTGACGCCACATGTTAAAATCTATTATACAATTATTGCTGTTTTTGAGGTCAATACGATGATTTAGCTACCCGAGCCGGAGGCGAGGTGAATATTGTACTTCGAGGTTAGCTAAATCATCGTATTGATCGAAAAATCAGCAATAATTATTTTATTATATGATTCAGCGACGAATTGATACAAACATATCAAATTGAGTGTTATCAAGAAAAGATTTTAGCTGAAGCCATAACCGAACAAATTGAGAAACGCGATATTTCATTGGACGATTTACTTTTAATCCAATGTAGAGAAAATCAAATGTTATATTGACCTCCTAGGTCACGTGCAGGTGAATAAAACGTTTTGTTTTTTCGAGATAATTGGATATGAGCCAATCAAAGAGCTAGGAGTTAATCAATCATATAGTAAATTTATTTGTTTACGTATCTCGACTCAATACGAAGGAATGGAAGCATGTAAAAAATCTCTTGGGTCTCACCAAAGCTTGTGCAGTACTCAAAACGTGTCTTCAAACCTCAAGGCACCGTAAATTACGAGTTAAATGTCAGCCATTTTTGTCATCGCACCTCGGGAGAAAACATTAGAGAACATTATGGGATGTAGACAAACAATTTCTTGATGAATCTGTAGGTTTAGCTCGTTCTTTTCCCCGCGCGCACTGGTTCTTAGAGCTTTCTTCGCTCGCCGGAGCTGCGCGTCGGCGAGCTGCGCTCGCTATTATTACATGTATAATAATGATATATTAAGAAGATAATTGATGGTCAAAAATTAAAATTATAATGATCAAGCTTTTTTTAATTTATGTTTACCTTATTAACTAAAAAGGAAGGGAATCCATGTTAGATCAAGTATTCATTAGTAGAAGGTTCTGCAGTAATGCAGGTCTATGTCAAGCTATTGGAACTGTTCTGGTAACATTGACGAAAACCAAGACTAATTAGTAAACTTAATCATGCATATGAATAACATACAAATTGAATAAGTATTATTAAAGGAGCATGGCCACGATTTTGATCAAAAATTATTTTTCCATTTTTAATGTTTACAATACTTCTGTTAGAAATTTTATATAGTCGACCAAACTTTTGAGTGTCAGTAGCCGAGTTTTAAACAAGATTTTGAGCTCGCAATTCTTTGTTATGTAAACAAATCTCTGGTAAGAATTTTGTTAACATTTTGAATGTCGAATATTTTAGGTTTAGACCTAACATGAATGTCACAAACGCTAAGAACTGTTGATGTGTGTTCAAAACGAGTCAGCAGATTAAAAAATTAGCTTGAAAAAGAACATTTACCGATGTACAGAACGAATTTAAACAAACACATAACACGAGTCTTATTTACATAGCAAAGAATTGTAGGCTATGTATCTTGCTTATACATCTACGACTGACACTTAAAATATTTCTTAGAGATATAAAATTCTAGCATGTCTTCAACTTGGAAATGGCAGAAAAAATTCAATTGTTCATTTAAAATGCATTTTTTTACTAAAGCATTGTAAAGACTAAAATAGAAAAAAAAAATTTAACTAAAATCGTGACCATATGCACGCCCCTTTAAGTCTACTGTTCTATATCAGCTGACTGACAAGATGATTTTCTGAATTAGCTACAAATTAATTATTTTCTTTGCAGATCAATTTTATGTAAAATAGTTGGTAGAATTAGAAGAAAAATAGTTACTATCTAAATGACTTAAAGTTTGAGTACTGACTTTGGAAAAAATAAAACAATTTTTTTTAAATTGCCTAGTGGATCAATTCTTAAAGTAAGCATACTGAGAAATTCTTGGCACTATAAAAATACTAAAAGGTTTTTGATTGGAACACACATATTGGTTTCAGTTTCAGTCTTTAATTTTGAATGTTGTGAAAAAAGTATTGAAAGCCAAAAATGAAGAAAAAAATGAAAAAAGATGAAACTTACGCATTTATTTAATTTCTTTAATAATGAATATAGCTATATTCTTGGTCAATTTTGGAGGAGAAAAATGCCACGCTTCGCTGCATTCAGTTGCGATGTGCTTTTATCCGTTGGGGTCCAAGCGTAGCTAAAATTGTGATCACCTGCATTTTGTATGCATAACAAATTGCAGTGAGAACCTCGCTTTAAAGCGTTTGGTATGCAATTTTTTCGTTCAAAATCTTCTTGGAAACTAAAACAAAACAAAAATTACCAGTATTTGGTGGTCGTCCTTACTTTTCAGAAGTCAGAAATATACCTTTAAAGTGTCAAAACAGATCAAACATTGTTCAATACACAGGTCGTGAAAAAAATACAAAAACACTGTGTAATACTGGGCAAATCAAAAATACACTCATTTCATATATATATATATATATATATATATATATATATATATATATATATATATAGTCAGTGTGTTGACGGAAAATTATCACAGTGTATGGTTTACAAACCATTATATGAGTGTACATCAGGGGAAAATTATATTACAGTAATAAACTTATTCATTTCAACGCTTGCATTATTATCCCCTCGCGCAACTTGTTGCGAAGGGGATATAGCATCGCTACCGTGCGTGAGTGTGTTCATATGTATGTATGTATGTATGTATGTATGTGTGTGTGCACTCCATTTCAATTTTCTAGTAAATTCCAAGAAAACCCTCTCATGAATATCCATCAAACTTTGTACACTTCTTTGACATGGTAAAAGGACAAACCCTGTTGATTTCCAAATCAATTGATTAAGTATTTTTTTAAATTATCGTAAAAAACGAAGTTAAAAACATGAATTTTATGTACGACTTGACAATAGACATTTCCGGTAATTTTATGTACGACTTGAAGTTAATCGCTATCGTATACAGTTCAAATCAACAACTTGACATTTTTGGGAAATTAAATCTAGTGAAGGTAAAAAAAACCGGTTTGTAGCATTAGAGCGTTAGACGAGTGCCCATAGTTAAAAGTTGAAGCGGGCAAGAGATTTAAGTCTTCCGATTTACATCGAAACAAGCAGTCGACTTTCGGACAAATTTTCCCGTATTACTTACAATAGAACTAGTCCAAAACTCAGTAGAGACTTTGACAGATATCGCACATTTATCACGAGAAAATTGTTTTATATTAATAATAACTGCATATATATCTACTATACTATGGGTTAATTATAATACGACAACTAGCAACTAGAATTTTCCATCAGAGCAGACTACAGAGCGCTTGATTTTCAGCTACGTTTCATATTGTATACGGATCGTTTATGTATGCTTATATAAAAATGAATGTCACTAAATGAATCTAAATTATTGAACTTTAAAGTATATGTGTTGAGTTTCTGCTAGGAATAGGAAAACTGTACAAACACGTAAATGTAAACCCCTCCCCCAATTTATACACCACAAAGCTTGGGGATTGGGATTAAATAGATATTATGTATTCAAAGTGGTTTAAAGAAATACTTTCTTTATTTTGATCTGATAAATTTACATGTATTTTCCTAAATAATGTATTCCCCCGTACAATAAGTCATGTCGCGAGGGGATGCACCGCTTAGCGGTGCCCTTGTTATATTAGATTTATGTATTTTTATTACAATTATCAAAACTAAAACACTGATACTTTATTTAGATTATGCCCGTAGATTTAGATAATACTATATTTTAGATACATAGATTGCTTTATAATCTTCGTCAAACAGAAAAATGAAAACATGTATACCACTTACATACAAGTGACGAAAATATTTACATTCAATGGCATCTTTGAGTAAAAATGTTCTGATGATAAAACTTTTTTAGGGATACATATTTATCAATTGTTAAAAAATGTGTTAAACTTGAGGAGAAATTTGTCCATTTTAAGTATGGATGTCAATTTTGCTCGGTTTGCTTAGTCGACTAATCGGGGGCTTTAGTCAAGCGATAGTCGAGTACTCGTTCATTTATTAATAATTCTGCGTTCTTTTCAAATCAAACAATTCTACTATCATACATTTTATCTTATAAACTACAAAACATTTAAAAACTTAAAAACTTATGATAATATATAATAATGTATGTATTTAGTTTTAAATGAATTGAAAAGTATTTTATCTAAATACCCGTCAACAAATGTCTTGGCTTTTCCTTTTTTTTTTCTTGTGACGGTTACACATAATTTGGCTCTATACCATCCTAGACAACTCAGATGTGACCTGTTCCTTGTTAAATGATTGCCCGTGCCTAGTCAACGATCAAGGATTAATGATTTTAAAAACAAACGCCCAGAGATGATTATTGATATGATTAATTTTTGGTTATACAACATCTTATACAATAAATAACTGAAGAACTACAAATTATTCTCCTCAAGTACATTCCTAATTAAATAAAAAGATCAATTATTAGCCGCTTAAAAAAATTCATCAAGGACAGCGATAAAAAAAAGGATGTAACTTACGAATTAACGGATTAAATACGCTGAGAAAAAAAAACCTGTTATTTCATTCGTAGCACAAAAACTGCCGTGTTAAGAAAAAATAAATGACATTTTTTGAATTTTATTTACGTTAGTGTAAGTAATCGACTAAGAAAATTTTAGTCGATAATCGATGTGAACGAGCGATAGTCGAGTACTCGAGTACTCACTGACATCCCTAATTTTAAGCCATGAAGTAATGATTTCTCTTAATCTGACGTTACATCTCGACGTCAAGCTGGAGGACGAATCATCAACTGTATTGTCTTCAGAGATATCCACGAGCTTTTCCAGTGTTTCCATACAATGTATTCCCAGCCAGTTTTCTCAAAGTCGGTGTACTGTCCATTAGGGTTGGCGTAGGAGCACCGGTTGAACCACCACCCCGATCTCCAGCTGGTTGCACATCTACCGCTGCTCCTGTCGTTAACCTGGTCAAGTGTAGAAAACTTCATGTTGTTGTTGACAGTCAGGCTATCCCCTACAATCACATTGGTTACGAATGAAATCATTAGAATTGAAGTCATATTCACTTTTATGTTGATAAGTAACAATAAACTTTTACCAAATAATTTAGTGTTTCAATGATGAAAAAAAAAAATGAATCACTTTTATATATTACCTCCCTATATGCATGTCTTTTATTTCTTTTTTATACTTTTGTCCCTAGAGTCATCCTTGTGATTCGAAAAAAGCCTGAATGATAATCAGATTTAACTCAACGACCCCTTTTGGGTGCTTATATTACACATGCATCAGTTCATCGTCCTTTTTCAACTTCGTCCTGAAAAAAAATCAAGCGTTACCCTTCCCACCCTATTTTGTAATGTTTTTCAATTTCGTTTCCTTTTTTGTGTTTCTGTTTATCTTTTGTGCTTTTTTTTCATTAAGTGGCACTTTCATCGCATCCATAGATAAGCAAAATGGCTTTACAACAACACATACTTGGTGTTCAGCTGTCATCAATTTACTAAATTTTGATTTTGTTTGTTTTCAGGTCGCTGGCCAATATTCGGGCTTACTTTAATTGTCACTTTGATTGATTGAAACATTGATAAATCACAGTAAGTAATTGATTACAGTTAGATACTGAATATATTGATGCATTGTGGCAACGCACTTTGAAAAAGTGCATTAAATTTGGGACCAAGTCAACACTTTAAAAAATATTAAAAGTGCGTTATGAGTATAGACAAACTTTTTTTTATTATCAAGACACGTAACGCACTTTGAAAAAAAATAAACGTATTAATCACAAAATATGGACTTTGTTCTAAACTGATTACGTGTTTACATTTCTTTGTAATAACTGTTTAATATTGTGTAGCATTATTGGGAACAGGAAGGTGGCAACCGAATACAGTCCTATTTCCAATATATTTTCAATTGATTACCTGAAAAATGCACGAGCATCTTTTCTTCCCAAACATCATAACAATTTCATAAACTTATTATCAACAGAGTTTAGTCATCTAAAAATCAACCTGACAAATCATTAGCTTCTCTCATTGTATAATGCAAAAACTGTTGATTTCTAAGTATAAGTCCACTTCTCAAATTCAAGCCAATTGCAAATAAATTATTTAAAATAGTTACATGTACAGCCATTAAAGCAATATCAACTCAAAAATAGGCATTTAAGAATGCATTTTGTGCACTACAATGTAGTTTTTTAAAAAAAATATATCATACTAGTTACTTTATTGAATTTGATACACTTCGTCATCATGTTTGTTAATAAGCTTATAAACGCCATATATAGTTTAGCTATTGTTTTCCATGAAATTGATTATTTTCTCCCTCTCTTTAAAGAGTTTTCACAAAGTAAAAAAATTTTTAAAAAATATTATAGATCAGCTGATGGCTAATTGGTGCAGTTCATGTGATATTTGATAGACAAATCTTAATAAAAACTTGAACTGTTGTTTTTCATGAGTACGGTATTAAATTAAACGATCTTATCGACAAGCCTTTTTATTGCGAAATTTCTATGATAGCGAAAAATCTCATGGGTTCTCTTAAAATTATCTATCACATTTGAGGGTCTTAACAATTTCGACTGGACCCTTAACAATTTTTTTTCAAAATGCGTTAATATCGACCAAATCAACACACTTTTAAAAAAAAATTCAATTGAATTCATTGAGTCATTCATTACATTGATATATTGTTTGATTGTCATATTGAAGCAAAACAATGATTACTATGTTTTATCTTTTGATTGATTGATTGATTGATTGATTAAATGAATGAATGTTGATCTTAAATCATAACTACCCAAAAGTCAGTGTTTATCATTTATTTTAGTTTATTGACATATTGCATGAAATAATATAGTAAATATCTTATTGATTAAATCCATGTTTACTATTCAAATAAAGCCATGACTGCCAATACTATATTGTTGATCTATTTTATTGAAATAACAGTTTTCAATTAGAATGCATATTGTAAAGTACAAATTTTAAAGTACTTTTTCTATCATCACAATTGTCTATGGTGCCAATAATTACCTGCATTTCCACTGTATCCATTCATCTCCAACTTTTATTTACTGGTCTCGTCCCCGACAGCAAACCGTGAGTAAACAGCATAGGCCTTTTCTCCGTTAAATCTCGCCATATCTACTCGCGGTTCGTTGGGCTTCAGTGACGTCAGTCTATGTAATAGGTCATTTCCTGAAAAATGATTTGTCTTTGATATCAAATAGCCTTCTTCATACACTGTCTAGATTAATCCGGTATAAGCATATAGCAAGTCATGTGCATATCGGCATTTATTTTGTAATCTGTCTACATCTGTATATTTTATTTATGATAATTAATCACATGTTTACACTATATACGATGGATATCATCCAAATAAAATATTTTTGATATTGCACTGAATTGACGTCGATTTTTACGCATTAATATTGATTAAAATTAGGGTGGATTTCAATTAAGGTCAAGATCTAGAAAATGATTTCAGAGTGTTTTTTTGTTTTTTGGTGCTAAATCCATAATAAAACATTTTCCTGACATTCCATTTAAGATCTAATAAAAGTAATCCCGATACATGTTCAAATTAATATTATTTTAAACGAAAGATCGAAAACATTCTGTATACTTTTTTATATTGAATTTGTCAATAAAGGAAAAATCTCCCATATTTGTAGCTGGTTTCCATCATAATTCATTAAAATGACAGTTTAGAATTTAATTCATGGTGTTTATCTCAATATTAAAACCCAGTACACCATATGAAATCAAGTTATCGTTATAATTATATTGTATTGAAAGAATTTATTTCTCAAATCGGTGGGCTCCTTTCACTTACAAGATTTTGACCTTAATAAAATGAACATGAAATAGAAATGAACATCTCATCTTATCAATCATGTACAATATACCACTACCAATCATGAGAGATTGTTCATATAAATAGTGTCTATTACATGCTGTAGTAAAATATTAATAAAGTTTTGTATGTCTACATTCACATATTAATATTACCTAGTGCGTACACTAGTGTGCTTATTTCTATCTCATATCATTAATTTGATATGCTAAGAACATATACAACTCTCTTGTTTTGTTCAAATTGGACTGCTTGACGTCCGTTTTGATTTCTTTACATATATAATTTTATAATTAAGTCAAAGTAACATATACAAATCTGTAATACTAGTGAATGTTAAAGTTTTGCTATCTCGTTTATTTTAATTCATACATAATACAACTTACTGTAAACTATTAATTACTTCTTTTTAATGGTGAAAAATTCTAACCACTTTTATGCATTAAAGTCACATCCCCTTTTTGACCATCAGCAAGATTTGAGCAATTGACAAAACACACCTCCAACTTTCAGAATTCCTGCACAGGATCTGCATGCATTGTGGCAACGCACTTTGAAAAAATTACGCACTTTGAAAAAATTACTAAGTACCGTGATATTGAAAAAACGATCTAGCTATACAATAATTTCTCCAATGGTATGTTAAAGAATCTGTAAGGGTTTCAACACAAACCCTCTTTTCAAATTCTCATCAAATAAATCTCTTCATTATAAAAAAAAAAGTTACATTGCCAAACATTGAATTATTATAAACTTTAAAGTAAGCATAAGGTGTGGGATTTTTTTCTCGCAATGGTGATCTAAAAAGTCATATTGTTTATGACAAACATTTACTAGCGTATCCTTTTTTCACATAATGTTTGTTTATAAGCACATGCAATTGAAGCCAGTTGAAATATGTTATACATTGATCTCCATTATCAATATATATAAAAATCATTTTCGTTTCTGGCATTGCCTAGTGTTCCAGATAAGAAATAAATTTGCTGCATACCTTAAAAAACGACAAAACAATTGCTAAGCAATGCAGGTTATCTTATATTTGGATAATTAAAATCTCCCGAGTTGTTCTTTATGTGTAAATTGTCAAACTACATAAACTTCTGAGAAAAGAAAAAAATTCTTCTCGAGAAACAGTTTATCAAGATAGCTTAGAATGCATTTGGGTTCTTTGTTAAATATCTCCCATGAAGTTTAACAAGGTTAAAACAATTTTTTGTTATATATAGGAGTATTTATTTTATTATTTCGACCAAACCCTGAACAACTTTTTTTTCAAAGAGTGAAAATATCGACGATATCAACGAACTTTGAAAAAAAATTATTTTTTTTAAATTGCGTTGACTTGGTCCAAAAATTAACGCACTTTGAAAAAAAATTTGAAAGTGCGTAATTTTTCAAACTGCGTTATAACAATGCATGAGGTCTCTTTTTCTTGTAATTTCCCAGCTGTTGCTAAAACCTTCACATCTGTCTTAATGATCAGTGAGTTTCTTTTCTTTTTTATAACATCTTTAATGTATATAAAAATGAGAATTGTACCTATCCAATACTCATGATCAGCAAATCCAAACCCGTTCTTGTATTCCGTCCAGTTACGCTTAAAGTCCATGGATCCATTCACTCTCATCTGAATGACCTGCCAGTATGTATACATACTAATAACTTAAGTATAATTTCCAAAATTAATACTTAAAGTTTCGTTAAAAAACCTACACTATGATAAATTAACTTGTGGGTGAAACTAGAGATTTTTCAAAACAATTTTATGAGAGAGCTTGAGAGAGAGAGAGAGAGAGAGAGAGAGAGAGAGAGAGAGAGAGAGAGATATTACCGTGCATCCTCCGTTTTCAGTGGTCATATCACAGTACACGGCCATTGTTCTGTTTAAACCAACGATATTTTACACACCGTCCTTCCCTTTTGTATCTGGGTATCTCTTTAAAATGTCAGCACAATCGGTGTCTGCAAAATATTTCTCGTACATACATAGCTTTACTACGTGTATTATTAGTTACATGATCTGTAGTTGACCTAAAATATAGTTTTTACGTGGTCAGTAAATTCCATATAAGGTGAGAGCGGAGCTCGAACCCAAAATGGAATTTACCGACCACGTATAAACCATATTAGGTCAACTACAAACTAATATTGGTAATTGTAATATAATTCTTGAATTATATGATACAGTCGTTTGACCAGTTCCGAATAGGGTACAGATTTGGCAGTGCTGTAAATGTTCCCCGGTGTTATTTTTAGATCTGATTTTTTGGCCGATATACACCATATCCCTGCTGATAATTATGCAATATTACTGAATTTAATTTTTTTTAAATAAAATTTTATTCTAACAAATTACACGGGAAGCCATTTTACCAGTTGCGAATAAGCCGATGAGTTCCGAATAGCATAACTGTTTTTATACATATCGAATGTAGATAAAAAAAGTTTCGGCTCTAAAACCATTGATTGAACCTGATGAATAACAGGTTTAATGCAAACCACTCAGTTATTTGTTTTTTCTTAACAACACAGTTTGATTTGCACGGAAATGACAGACAAAATCACCGCAACAATAATTTAGACTGGTTTCTAACATCTTGTCGGAACACAGTCGCAGCGCCTCCACTTATCATTATTGTGGTACAATATGATTTATTTAAGACTGAGAAAGATATTTAATGAATTCCAAACGTATTTGTTTTAATCCATCCCTTCATTCAATCCTAAAACAGAGGGAAACAAATTGGGTATTCGGAACTCGTAAAATGACGGCTCAATAAAATTCTGCATCCACTTGCGTTTTTATTTTATTTTTTATCCTGTATGCTTTTGGATATGTTAGAATACACACTAAACCTACGTTTAAAAAAAAGAAATCTTGTTGCAAATGAAAATTTAAGGCACCGACAGACGATTTTATGCGCATATTAGCGTTGCAATGACCTAGATTTATTACAAAGCGAAAGTAGGTCGACTAATCTAAGGCCGATATCAAATACATATATGACCGCAAAATTGAAACTACTGCAGAATTCAAACAAGCATTAATATGTGTTTATATTAAAGGTATTGATTTTTTTCTCCATTTTTTATTTCATTAATTATTTTCTATTTAACTTCTGAACTATTCGGAACTGGTCAAAATTCGGAACTGGTCAAACGACTGTATGTACTGAATTAATTTTAGATTAATGCATTATTTTAATAATACAAACCTGATATAGGGGTCCTACTACTACTACTACTACTACTACTACTACTACTACAGGTTAGTTTTTCCCCGATTGTGTTTGTAGAATTGTCAATAGCTTCTTTCTGGAGCACCAACAATTTCTGGAAATCTGTTTTCATATTCCTGACATCTGTGTCTAGATTTCTTATTCGTTCCATACTTTGCTTCACCATTCTTTCAATACTTTTGGTAAGTTGGTGTAGTTCGTTTTTTATAATGTGTGTTGCCACGTTCACACATTTCTGCTCTTCTCCTAAATCATCGTGTAGCAATTGTCCGTTCGTTGATTTCAACAACGTAGTAAAAATGAAGAAGCTCAACAACCCCTCCATTGTTGAATTACAGTTCAAGTTCTGCAAATAGCTTATTTATTTAAAAAAAATGTGCACTATAATAATTTTCAGTTCACATCTATTAGAAAATTAAAACCCTCCACGCATTAAAATCTTAAAAAGGATGAAATTAAATACTTTTGTAAAAAGATAGTTGTTTTAACATGGCCAATTAAGCCCAGACAACTCAATATGAATGACGGTTTAACCTACGATAGTCATCTTCCGTGTGGAAGTATGTCTAATCTACTTTCGTTGCAAAAGTAGCAAACCTCTCAAAAGGTCTTACCCATCTGCGATGTACCAGTTATATGCAGGGAGTTAATTGCTTATGGTCAAGTAATTAAGGAGTGAAAATGTATTTTACCAATTATAAAAACTTGTTAAACTGAGATACAGGAAACGTTAATGTGGGATTTTATTATAGAGAAATTTCCTTCCAATAGATTCCTAAGTTTGTTTTCGTACTTTATGTGCCAAAATATTTTGCAGGTTACAAAAAAAGAGACAAATATACTTCTTATAAAGTTGCATTCGTGGTCAGACTTACAATAAAAATTTGTTAGACTGAGTTACAGGAAATGTTAAAGCTGAACACCGCTCGTAAATAGGCACTGTCAGCCATATTTCACTTTCAGCACCGCTTTCCCTACAATCTCTATATAAGCCACAGTCCTCTTAACAGTTTAAATTTACATTTTCAACTGTCTTTGTCTGTGATAACATTACGGATCAATTTTGAACCCTATAGCCCCAAAACTTCATAAAACATGACTGACACAAAATGGGCGTGTCTTAAAGCATAACCAAAAAACGGTATTGGCTGCGACGCGTTGTAATACATAGCATGTACTACATAAAAAAATAGTGGTTTTAAAATGTTGTTTTAAAGTGTACAAATTGGAAATAATATAAATATAAGTAATAAGGAATCGTTCTTTGAATATTATGAGGTGATAATTTCGGTCGGAGCGTGGTCAAATCTATCATAAAACCCTTCGGGCTTTCTTGGATTTGACCACGACCCAACTGAAATAATCACCTCATAATGCTCAAAGAATGATCCCTTATTCCTTAAATAATAAAGTTTTTCGCTGTAGAGGTCTCACCTGTGTAGACGTACATCTTGCCTCGCAGTGTTACTCGGTCACGATGAAATTATCAAGTTTGATGCACTTTTCTCAAACCAGGAGAGTACTAACATGAAAAAAATGAAAATAACAAACCGTCAACCATCTTAAAAATCCATAAAACGAAATACAAATTCAAAGAGGAGCAACACGGACCTCCAAGATAGAGGTAGGATCAGGTGCCATGGAGGAGTGAGCATCCTCTGCTGACCGGTCACACCCACCGTGTGCTCTTTGTCGTAATCGGGAAAATAAAAACCACAAAAGTCCGTAGACAATTAGGTAATTAACTATGGTCTAACAATTAGTATGAAAAACGTCAGTCGGGTCATTCTAAAAATTGAGGCCCAAACGAACTTCCCAAAAGTCAGAGTTCATATACCCTATTTTATTCATTTTTTCTGCGTTATTACGTAGATCCCCAAGGAACTGTAACGTTTTGTTTAGGCTTTTAACAAATCTAAATGAATTAACTAAATCTAACTTAGAGGAAACCATTTCAACATTCAGCAGCAATGTTTAAAATATTTTATTGCTTATTTTGAGACTTACGTACATACATGAAAAAAAAATTGTCATTACCGCAACAGGCGACTAAATCGTCATAAAATATTGTTACAGTATAAAACCAATTTTTTTCATAGTTTGAAGTAATAAATCTTAATAATATCTTAGCTTCATGATTATTTGAGTGAAATATTCGCACAACTTTTTTTGTACTGTGGTGTTTAATTTACGTTTTTAAAAAATGCAAAAAACTATTGGTCAATAAACCACTTGAGGAGTGCATATGATTATTTTACTTCCATTTTTCTAAGGTGTGCGATTTCAAAGACGCATGCATGTTGATTAAACACTTTATTACATTTATAATTAGATTAATTGATAATTAATTGACCTATTTTGTCCTTGTTATGGTAATGACAATGCGTTGCGGGAGTGACAGTGCGTTCCGGTAAATAGTTTCGAGTTGTTTCGATCGAATATTTTCATAACTTATGCGTATTTTTGCAACGGTGAACAATTTGAAATGTTTGTTTTTTTGTGGTTAGCCTTTCTGGTTGAAAAAATTGAGTTTTTTGTTTGTAGTTAAAATGATAATAAAGTTCATTCTTGCTTTATACCACATTGGGTTTTTTGAAGGATAAGATACAAAAAATTCATACACAGTTACATTCACTAGTAATATCTGGAGCAAGTGTTCATAATCGGTTTTTGATAATTGGAAGTGCCTACTACCCACCGGAGAAGGCTCTTGTATTTTGCAAACAATTTTGTCATGTTCATACCAAAGGATATCTGGCAGAAGGGGCCAAAAATATCGGTTTTGACCGATCTTGTGCATGACTTTAACCTAGAATTTATTTAGAAACAGTCATGGCTTGAGCAAAATTAATTTTTAAACAGGTAAATCATCAGCATTTGAAAACAATTGTTCAAAAAACTGTGTATTAGATGTAGGTTAGTCTCGCCTACCTCCCAGGACTGGACCCGCAGATAGGAGTTATTTGCAACAACCTCTTACGCATAAAACACTATAATAGTGTTGTAGAATCCATGCACAAAACAACCTAAAGATGATTTGTCATTACCGTAACACTGATGTCATTACCGAAACTATTTGATAAATTCAAGGGATTTGTTTCGGTAATGACACGTTTCGGTAATGACATTTTGAAATATTAAACAGAATATAGAGGGCGTTACTTGCTAAAAGGGGTTTAATAATGTACAACACAATTCAAAACCAATCTATATTTGTTTCTAAACAATTGCATTTTTCATAGGTGATCGTACATTTATTGTAACAAGCGTTCGGTAATGACACTGAATAAACATACGCTTGAAAGTAAGACCATTTACAATGTAATATCTGCTTACTTACCCACAGGAGAGCGTTACGCCTTGCATCGAAGATGGCGGTATCTGAAACTTTTAATCACGGGGCTTTTTCTTTTGGATTATCTTTCTTGTCTCTTATATTTTGCAGTTTTATCTCACCGTTTCGGTAATGACAAGAATATCAGGGACACCGTTTTACAAACAATGAATTATTAGAAAAAAGAATTTAGTAACCCGTATCTTTTTAAAATCAACAATGAATATTTTATTACACCTTAGTAATCACAACAGGTTAAATTTTGACAGAAAAATTAAGTTTTCACACATGCATATTCAAAATTACTAATTCGACTTTGTAGTTTGGGACATGGCATTTCAAAGCAAGTCCATGACGTTAAGAAAGAAGTTTACAAGTAATAATGCTTTCAGGGGTGTCCTTATGGTGTGTATGCATATTTATTATCTTCTTCCACAATATTCCGGATTTATTTTTAAAATTTCATTAACCAGGTATTGCTCAACACATATTAAAATGACGGGACACCATTTGGGCCTCTATTCGTAGAATGACCCAGTCAGCATGCGACTCAGTGGAAGATTGTATTTGCTGACAATGTCGTTGTATCGACCATAGAACTTACGAAAAGATGACTTTAAACGAGACTGTTGATAGTCCTGTTTTATCTACTTGTTTGTGAGTAGCTTGCCTCGTCTTAGAAACTGTTCATACGATGACCATGCCCTTGCGTATCGAATTAACTGTGAGACAAAAACATCATATGCAGGTGATGAAGGTATATTGCTACATAAGTAAGGAAAGTTGACTATAGTAAAAATTGAAGTCATCGCGTTTATTATAAAGTTTTGTTGTTAGGTTACCATCAATGTCCATTTCCAGTAAAATATCCAAATATGAAACAGTTGACGCTGACTCTGTGGTATCTTTTATTTCAAGTTCACTGGGATATATCGAGTCGACGTAAGTATGGAAATAACAATTGTTAATTGATAATACGTCGTCGATATACCTAAATGTTGAGTTGAAGGCCACAGCGAGTGATTTAGTTTTTCACGTACAAGTTTTTGAATAAATTCTGCTTCATAAGAATACAAAAATAGGTCTGCTAACAATGGGGCACAATTAGTACCCATGAAAATTCCAACAGATTGTTGGAAGACTTGATTTCCAAAAACTACATAGATGTTGTCTATCAGAAATTCAAGCATCTTTTTAATGTCAACTTCAGAGTACTTGTGTGTGCAATCAGAGTGGTTTTTAACAAAATAATTTTTTAGATTTCCAATGACAAGGTAAGCATTTTTACGACTTCCAATTTTATTGAAGAAACAACTGTCGATGATATCAAAAAGTCTAGATTTTAATTTGTCGTAGGGAATGGTTGTATAAGGAGTTGAAAAATCGTACGTTTTGATGCTATTGATTTTGGTAAGATTTTGTGACCTCAAAGTTTCTAATAATTCTTTTGAGTTTTTTAGTATCCACATCTGAATCACACCACTTCTGGAGTATATTGATGTACAGTACTCTTGAAGCTTCTCCTTAACTTCTGTAAGAATTTTAGTATGGAGTAAAGAGAGAGGTTTGGTAGAAAATTTACTGGAACCTGCTATATATCTCTGTTTGTAAGGACTTTTGTGATGCTTTGGAATCCAGTACAAATAAGGTAAATCAAATTCATTTTGTTTATTGGGAATATTAAAGGTATTCATAACCGATTTATGATTTTGAAGTATTTCCTGCTTGGAAAGGCTGCTATGGGTGTAAGTAGGATTACCACGTGTAGAATCGAAACCTAGTTCTTTGAAAATGCAATTAATATAATGTGCTTTACAAACAAAGACAATGTTGTTACTTGCCTTATCAGCAGGGACCAGTACATACTGATCATGCAATCTACCTAGTTCTTTTCTCACTTCTGCATTATTAAAACAGAATGATGGTTTTCATTTGACCTCTCAGTCGTTTAATACGAGATTTTAATATAAATCTGATGCTTTTAACCCACTCTGACAAGGTATCAAGGTCTTCTTTTTCAGATTTTGCCCATCGTTTGGCGTAATCTTCAACAGCATTCATGATATGTATAAAATTACGACGCCATGTGAAGGATCTAATTTCCCTAAATTTTGGTCCTTTCATAATAAGTGATTTTAGGTCATCGTTATTAATTAAATTAACATCACCAGTAATGACGTGTCCGGCAGGACTATAGTTGTAGGGTGAAGAAGAACATGAACACGTTGGAGGATTATCTTTCAGATGTTCGATATCAAGGTCTTGTAGGGTTTGTTTGTAATTGAAAATTGTTTGGAAGCAACGGTTGAAGTATAATTGTAGGAAATACAATACGGTGCCTATTTTTAAGCGTTGTTCAGCTTCAATATGGAATTTTATTGAATCCAACTTGATGATTTCCCGCGCAAGCGCGGGAATTAACAGTTGTTCACATTAATATGATACGATGTTTGATATGTTGAACCAAACTTTTTTGTTCATTTTTTTATGAGAATACGAGATTTTAATATACATATGATGCTTTTAACCCACTCTGACAAGGTACCAAGGTCTTCTTTTGAACCAAACTTTTTTGTTCATTTTTGTACGAGCTGTACATGTGTTCGAAATTTTTTTAATTGCTTTTCTTAACCTATTCTCTAAAATTGATATAAAAAAGCATCTGTATAGCTGGATATTTAGAGGAGCAGGCAGTGATGAAGATCTAAACTTAAATTGATTATACATACATATAATTCCTTTCCTATCTTCTTTTGTTGCAGATGACTGGAAGAAATTACCTTTTTTAAAGTTTTATTTTAAACCAGGGCGTGGGTGTGTAGTGTGTCGTATCTATTTTCTAAATTTTGATCTTTTGGTCAAATTTCAGTATATAATTTTTATCACTGTCCCAAATAAGAATTTCATTTAAAAGACTGTCAAGTAATCCCCATCCCCGAATTCAACTTCCCCGTTTTATGCACGTATCGTTTATTCAGATAGACGTTATTACAATTTGTTCATGGTTCACAAATTAATTTATAAGTTTTACTATCAATCTGTTGTGGTATTAAAATGTATGTAATTTATTTAAAACGTGTACGCTTATTTATTTGCATACCTTAAACCAAAGTTGAAATCCAAAGTATCTACCCGATGATTACATGTAACTCGCCTTACACTTTCCGCCATGACGTTAGTCAACCCGCGTTTTTTCCGCCCCCTGCTCTCGTAAGTGCTTTCCATCAAAACTAAAATCGCATCAAATAGGCATATTTTTATGTATCATTTTTTTGCATTAACCAAAGATGTCCGATCCAAGGTATCTGCCAGCGATGCATAATGAACTCATCCTTCACTCTCCACCATGCCGGTAATTAGTCAACCCGCATTCTCGGTTACCCCGTTCTGGAAAGTTTTCTATCCATCAAAACTAAAATCGCGCATTTAAGAAACGAAGTGGCCAATTTTATTTATTCAACATTTGTCATATCTTTATTTCTATGTATACCCTAAAATGTCCCCACTTAATATACAATGTATTTACTCTTTAGGTAACCATTCAACGTTATTTCATTGCAAGTATATATTTTAATGCAAATTCCCTCTGATTTGTATCCGCCAAAGCGTGTTCACCGCCTTACTCTCATTTTTGCTATTTCGGGCTGGTTTATCAAAATGAAAGTAGGTTTTTAATTTATTTTACAATTACCTATCAGGTAAATTTCAATTATAGCTTACGGACATCAACAATGTGTTGAATTACCAAAGGTGTAAGCAGTTACTCTGGTACATGCATTATGTAGTTTATTGGCAAAATGTCTTAATTTATAAGTTTAGATAGATACCTAAGGCAAAATGTCTTAATTTATAAGTTTAGATAGATACCTAAGTCTCTTTTCTTTTTTCCTGCGCATGTGTTGACGTGGCCGGTCATGTTTTAAAAAGCGCTTGACCGGAGTCATATTTTTAGCATAAAATGCCGTTTGTAATCGGAAACTTTTCTTGAAGAGTGATGTGTAGTGTGGAATGGAATTATCGTGAAGTGAATTTGTTCAGGTTTGTGGGATTTTTGTGGATTTCTGGATTTTGTTTAACTTTGCAATATGTCAGGTATGAAAACAAATATGAAAACAAGCAACGAAGCAACCGTAAAAACTGTTCACCATTGGTACACTCTCGTAAACACGAGTCCGTGAGGGAAAGCGCAATACCGAAGTTTCCGCAATACAAAGCCTGCCTAACAGTCGAGGTCTGCCTAACAGTCGAGGTCTGTCTAACGGTCGTGGTCTACCCTCCGGTCGTAGTCTATCAAACAGTTGTGGTCGTAGTCGTAGTATTGGAAATGATTATATCAAGAACGACAATGATGACTGCAAGGAAGTGATTCCCCTCGAGGGGATAGCGGCTTCTTTAACCAAAAATGTTACGAAAATCCAAGGCGACCCATATGAACAGGACAGTTTCCACGACAGGTCACCCTGTCAATAAAAAAACCCATTCCGTATAAGGTCTTTTATTATTTGGAGTAGATGCCCTTTGGAATTACTTTTTTCAACTTAAAATAGTTGCCCTTTAAAACTACGTCACTTTGTTCTGTCTGGATTAGAATAAAATGACATGCAGCGTCCAGATTTATTCAAACCTCTATGAAGGAATAAAAAAAAACCCGTTTAAATTAAATAGCAAGAACACAAGGGTGCAGTGGCAATTCTCAAAGAGTACTTGAAATGTGAGATTGATCATTTTTAAGGGTTCGACTTTGTAGATTTGAAATATTTGTAGCCATGCCGCTTTTGCCTGAATTTGCGTAGATCATCACTTTTTGTAAGTAAATGTCTCACTTAATAGTCGCCAGGAAACCAAAACATTTTACTTCGCCATCTTTAGGATTTATCAACCCGATATATTTTTGTAGTCAGTCAGTAACAAACCTATGTATGTATGAATCAAATTTAACATATATTATCAAAACAAAAATGATTATCATGGTGACCAAAATAAAAAAAAATAGTAAATGAAAGTAGTTTTTAAAATATTTGATTTGCATAAAGTTATGATCAAAATCAACAAATTATTATATTGCAACAAAATATGAAAAAGAAAATTTTTCATAGCTTAAATTTAATGAATAAATTTTATTTTTCTCTTTGGTTTGATTAAGCACAAAACAGAAAATGGTATATTCATAAATCATCTATTACATTGTGACACAAAAATTATTCTTAGCTTTATTTATAATTTCTTTTTTACATTGCGTATTGCAGTTTGTTATGCTACTTTCTCACTATTGCGATTCTCCGCGCAATTGAAATCGTGGTCTTAATCGTATTAGATATCATCAGATCGGTCATTGTATTTATGTTAATCGTTAAACGAAATTGACTGTCAAAAATGTCCTGCGATCAATACGAGTTTTTTACAATCGTAATCATTCGTATACATCGTATCAGATTTAATTTAATAATGTCCTCCTAATCGGGATAATCTCGGTCAATTGTAGAGGAGAAGATCACCACACTGTGCTGCATTTAATTGGCGAAGTGATATTATCCGGTCGGGTTCAATCGTAGCTAAAATCGGGATCACCTTCGTTTTCTGTAGATCGTGGTGTTCGTAACAAATCACACGACAATACAGGGGAACCTGCATTAAAGCGTTTGATATGCAAGTCTTTCGATCGAAATCTTCTTGGGAATTTAAAATTTTTCCACAGTTTCTTTCTAGAAGTCAAAATATATGTAAAACTTTAGAGTGTCAAAATAAATCAAACCTCGGTAAATACACAGTTTATAAAACAATTACAAATATACTGTTTGTTATACATCATATTAGGCATATCAACAATACACTCATTTCATGTATATTTTTGTACGAGAAATCTGTGAGTAGACTTAATATCATACAGGTATGGAAAACAAATTATTCTTACAGTGCGCATCAGGATTACATTGTTTTACAATGATACACTGAAAACTTTCTTTTTTCAACTCTTACATCATTTTAATGTTTTATTTAATGTTATTATTACTAAATCTTAAAAACTGATACTCTATATTTTCTTCTTTGATTATCCTCGTAAAACAGAATACATATACATGAATACCACTTACGTACAAGTTAAGAAAGCATTTACATTCAATTGCATCATTAAGTAAAAATGATATTAGTGATAAAACATCCTAAGGGGTACATATTAAACAATTGTTCAAGTTATGTTGAACGCGGATAAATTTGCCCATTTTTGAAACGTGCAGTAATAATTTCTCTCTATCTGACGTTACATCTCGTTGTCAGACTTGAGGACGAATCATCAACTGCATTGTTTTCAGAGATATCCACAAGTTTTGCCAGCGAAACCATGTAATGTATTCAAAACCAGTTTTCTCAGAGTCGGTGTACTGTCCATTAGGGTTGGCGTTGTAACAGTTGCTGAACCACCCTGCCGATCTCCAGTGGGTGGCACAGCTACCGCTGGCCCTGTCGTTATCCTGGTCCGATGTGGAGAACTCCATGTTGTTGTGGACAGTCAGGCTATCCCCTACAATCACATTGGCCAGGAATGAAATCATTAAAATTGAAGTCATAACCACTACCATGTTGATAAGTAGCAATACATTTTAATTAACTAATTTAGTTTTTAGATGATGAAGTAAAAAATGAATCACTTTCATATATTACCTAACTAGATGCATTTTTTTTTTTTACTTTTTTATACTTGTGTCCCTAGGGTCATCTTTGTGATTTGAAAAAGACTGAATGATGATCCGACTAAACCACCAATTTTGGGGTGCTTATATTACACACGCGTTCAAAAAAATCAATCGCTACACTTCCCACCCTTTTTTGTAATATCACTCAATTTGGTTCCCTTTTTCTTGTATTTCTGTTTATCTTTGGTATAATCTTTCATGAAGTGACACTTTGACACTTTTATCGCATAAATAGATAAGCAAAATGACTTTAAAACGACATATACTTGGTGTTCAGCTGTCATCAATTTTCTAAATTTTGATTTTGTTTACATTCAGGTCATTGGCCAGTAATGGAGCTTACTTTAACTGTCACTTTGATTAATTCAAACATTGATAATTGACAGTAAGTCATTGACTACATTTGGTAACTGAATATATTAATTGTGGCAGCGCACTTTAAAAAAAAGATTCAAATTGCGTTTTAATTTAAGACTAAGTCAACGCACCTTGAAAAAAAAATTCAAAGTGCGGTATGAGTGAAGACCAGCAATTTTTATCATTAAGACACTTAACTCACTTTGAAAAATAAAATTAATGTATATGTAACAAAATATGGACTTTTTCCATTAAAATGATTTTGTAGTGAACAGTTTAAGTGTGTATATTTCCTTGTAAATACCGTTTAATATTGTCTAGCATAATTAGGAAAAGGAAGGGGACAACCAAAGATATAGTTCTATTTCCAATAATTCAAACTGATATTATTCAAATTGATTACTCGAAGAATGCACGAGCATCTTTCCTTCCAAACAACATATCAATTTCATAAACTTATAATCAAGAGAGTTTAGTCTTATAAAAATCAAGCTGACAAATCATTAGTTTCTCCTATGGTATAATGCAAAATCTGAGGATTTCTAAGCATAAATTCACTTCTTAAATTCAAGCCAAATAAGTCATTCGACATAAGATGTAAGATAGTTACATGTACGGCCGTTAAAGCAATATCAACTCAAAAATAGGCATTTGAGAATGTACATTGTTAATTGATTTAAAAAAATCTTACTATGGTATTGAATTAAACATACATGCATGTACTTTGTTATCATGTTTGTTAAAATGCTTATAAACGCGATATACAGATCAGCTTTTGTTTTCCATAAAATTTATTATTTATTATTTCCCCTTATTGTTCAAAGAGTATATGTTAATATTCACAAAACAGTGAAGATCATGCAGCTGACGGCTAATTGCTGCAGATCGTGGAATATTTAAATATAAATCTTTAAAAATGCTTGAACTGTTGTTCTTCATGGGTACAATATTAAATTAAATGATCTAAATCGACAAGCCTTTCAATTGTGAAATTGCTATTCATTATAGCTAAACATCTCATTGATTCTTATTTCAATGTCCCATCGAGCTAAACAAGGTTTAAAAAAATATTTAACATATTTAACAATTAAGATCGGACCCTGCACATTTTTTTCAAAATGCTTTAATATCAACTATGCATATCTACGCACTTTATATTTTTACCAAAAAACGCACTTTAATTTTTTTTTTTCAAAGTGCGTAATTTTTCAAAGTGCGTTGTAAACTTGCATTGCTATTGGTCGAATGTCATATTAAAATAAAAACAATATTCAATTGAATTCGTTGAGTAAGTTTGATTGTCATTTTGAAACAAAACAATCATTGATATGTTTTATCTTTTGATTGATTGAATGATTGATTAACTACTTGTTGATCTTAAATCATAACTACCCAAATGTCAGTGTAGATCATTCACTTTAGTTTATTGACATCTTGCATGAAATAATATAGTAAATCGGTTATTGATTGATTCCATGTTTTCTATTCAAATGAAGTCATGACAGAGACTGCAAATACTATTTTGTTGATCTATTTTATTGAAATAACAGCTTTCAGTTAGAATGCATATTGTAAAGTATCCAATTTAAAGTTCTTTCTCTATCATCACCATTGTCTATGGTACAATACATTACCTGCATTCCCACTGTATCCATTCACCTCCAATTTATATTTACTGGTCTCATCCCCGACAGCAAACCGTGAGTATACAGCATAGGCTTTCTCTCCGTTGAATCTCTCCATGTCTACTCGAAGCCTCTGGGTTGTCAAGGACGTCAGCCAATGCAGTATGTCATTTCCTTCAAAATAATTTGTCTTTGATATCAAATATCTAAATATTTTCAGACTTCTTCATACACTGACTAGATTAATCCAGTATAAGCATACAGAAAGTCATTTGCACCTCAGCATAAATTTTGTTTTCTGTGTACATCATCATGATATTTGATAAATGTTAATTAATCACATGTTTGCACTAATATACAGTGGATATTACCCAAGTAATATATATTTGATATTACACTGCAAGGACGCCTATTTTTACGCATTACTGTTGATTGAAATTAGGATGGCTATCAATTAAGATCAAGATCTAGTAAATGATTTTTATCGTGCTATATCCATTATGACATCATAATTTATTTGGTAATATTACTGAATTATTTCCCCCCGTATTTTTTAACTTAATAAGGTGCCCGATCCATAATAGCCCAAGATTCAATGAATCTGGATGCATAACAGATATGTATGGGCTTAAAACTCAATATACTCGGACATAATTTTCATGTTTGAGTATCAATATCTAAGAACGGAATATGTCCTAATAAATGACATTTTTCCTGAAGATTTGCCCACCCCCCCCCCACCCCTCCCCCCCTTTGCAGTAGGAAAAAAATAAATTACGATTTAAAACAATCTGTGCTGTATCTGACAGACATTTCTATAACAGTTCCAAGGTTTTTTTCAGTTCTGTAAGTATACATTTTTTTCTTTTTAGATGTATGGCAGGGGTGCCAAAATTAATTTTCTTAGGAAAAAAATATACATTTTTTTTTTTTAATAAAAATATAACTTCAATGTTCTCCCTGAGACACAGAAAAAATATCTCTTGCGAATTGATGGTTCCTGAGACCCATTTTAAGAATAGGGTACCATCTTTTGAGACAAAGTTACAACTTGGTGCAAATAATTGTAAAAATCGACTGGAATGTAAACCATGTATAATTTATCGAGAAAGTGATAATGTGGTCCGTTAAGAGAGTCCCTTTTACCTCGTATTCTATGATGACCGTAGTTTTCAGCACATGTCAAATACGGTCAATCAAAATCCATGTGGTACAAAAAAAAAAGGATATAAGAGTAATCCGGCTTGTACGACCCTTCAATTTCCGGAAGCTCATAATTGCATTAATTATGTGTGTGAAAGGGATTTTTATATACTTCAATTGTCACAATCAACGTCATTTATTATTTCCTACGTTGTACTGTCTCTTTAAAGAGATATTGATTAGGTTTTGCATGTCGATATTTAAATATCACTATTATCTAGTCCATATATATATACTTATTTCTATCACTTATATTATAACATGCAATTTGATATGCTTACAACATATACAACTCCTCTTGTTTTGTTCAAATTAGTTTGAAGTACGATTTTATTTCTGTACTATAAAGATAATACGTATATAATTATATAATAAAATCATTGTTACCTATACAAATCTAATGCTAGTAAATATCAAAATTGTGTAATCTCATTTCACTTCATACATAATACAACTTACCGTAAATTATTAATTACTTGTTTTTGAATAGGAAAACATTCTAACCAGCCTTATGAGAAATTACTGCATAGGGCAGGCATGCATGAAGTCTCCTTTTTCTATAATTTCCCAACTGTTGCTAAAACTTTCACATCTATCTTAATGATTACTGGGTTTCTTTCCTTTTTATTTCAAAGTAAATGTATAGTGTCTACATATTAAAATGAGAATATTACCTATCCAATACTCGTTATCAGCAAATCCAAACCCGTTCTTGTATTCCGTCCAGTTACGGTAAAAGTCCACCGACCCATTCACCCTCCGCTGAATTACCTGTTCCATATACATAAAAATGACATGTATAATTTCCAAAATCATTTATAAAATTCTGTTCAAAAAACCTACACGATGATAAATTAACTTCTGGATGAAAATAGACAGCTTTCAAAACATTATCGTTTGAGAGAGAGAGAGAGAGAGAGAGAGAGAGAGAGAGAGAGAGAGAGAGACCTTACCGTCCATCCTCCGTTGTCAGTGGTCATATCACAGTACACAGCCTTTGTTCTATTTAAGGCAACGATGTTGTACACACCGTCCTTCCCTCTTGCATCTGGGTATCTCTTCAAAATATCAGCACAATCGGTGTCTGCAAAAGATGTGGTCAGTAAATTCCATATGGGGCGAGAGCGGAGCTCGAACCCAATATGGAACTTAACGACCACGTATAAACCATATTAGGTCAACTACAAACTATAATATATAAATGTAATATAACTCTAGAATTCTACAATATGTACTGAATTAATTGTAGATTTATCTACAATACAAACCTGATATAGGGGTCCAACCATTATTGCAGGTTAATTTATCTCCGTTTGTGTTTGTAGAATTTTCAGTAGCTTCTTTCTGGAGCACCAACAATCTCTGGAAATCTGTTTTCATATTCCTGACATTGGTGTCTATATTTCTTATTCCTTCCATATTTTGCTTCACCATTCTCTCAATACTTTTGGTTAGTTCCTGTAGTTCGTTTTTTATAATGTGTGTTGCCATGTTCTCACATTTCTGCTCTTCTCCCAAATCATCGTGTAGCAATTGTCCTTTCGTTGATTTTAACAACATAGTAAAAATGAAAAAGCTCAACAACCCTTCCATTGTTGAATTTTAGATCAGGTTCTGCAAATATTTTTTAATAAAAAAAATAATAAATGCATTATAATAATTTTCAGTTCACATCTATTAGAAAATTAAACCCCTCCACGCATTAAAATCTTATAAAGGATGATATTAAACACTTTTCTTAAGAGATGGTTATTTTAACATGGCCAATTAAGCCCATACAACTTTACATGTATATGAATCACGGTTTAACCTATGATAGTCATCTTCCTTGTGGAAATTGGTCTAATCTACTTTTGTTGCAAAAGTAGCAAACCTCTCCAACAGTCTTACCCATCTGCAATTTACCAGTTATATGCGGGAAGTGTATTGCTGAAGGTCAATGTAATGTACCAATTATATTTGGGGAGAGTATTGCTGAAGGTCAACTAATGAAGGAGTGAAAATGTATTCTACCAGTAAAAACTTGTTCGACTGAGTTACAGGAAACGTTCATGTTGGGGTTTTGTTTTTTTTTTTAGAGAAACTTCCTTGTCGCAATAGATTCCTAAGTTTGTTTTCGTATATTATGTGCCAAATAATTTTGCAGACTACAAAAATAAATATACTTCCTATATGTTATTGTTAGGTTCCTCTTTATGTACCCTAAGTCCTTAACATATAACAGCGATTTTATTTTCACATCGAAAGAAAATTGGTTCATTACTTTGCCGTTTTGAACAAGTATATGATACCTTATACGAGGGTTGTTAGAAAAGTTCGCGGACAAGTTCGATTGTGAGCGGACTATTCACGCGATACCAACGAAACTTTGCAGATGCAATCTTGACGTATTTTCTAGAAAAAATATAAAGATATTTTTTTAAATGCTCCATAAAAAATATACAGCATAATTATTTTGATAAGATACGCTAACGGAGCATGTCGGTTTTTTAATTTTATATATTTTGCACGCATCTTTCCTTATTAAGAGAATGTACCGTTTAAGCGCATTAAAATAAACGATATTTCATATGACATCACATTAATTTATGAAGGTCATTTTGTGAAAGTTTTAATTCAATTGAAGAATTTCTGATTGTTTTATCACCGAATTTGGACGAACAACGCTTGAAAAATGAGTCAAAAACGTTGACGTCAATCAACATCTTGGAGCACCGGGCCTTCATTTAATTTTGTGTGTACGTAGGAAAATCTCCGATGGAAACCAAAATGTTCAAAGATGCTGCTATTTTTATAGGACAAAAGTTTACAATTAAAATCACAGAGGTTTAAAGATGGAAGAACGGATATTTAAAGCTCTTGCAGCACCCCAACCCCACATACAGCCCGGATCTTGCACCTATGGATTTTGCTTTATTTCCTTATCAAAAGTCGAAACCTCGTTGACAGAGATTTTTGGACCTAAATGATCTACGATATGCCACAAAACACAGTTTACAAAAACTTGACAAAAAATGGTATGAACGTGCATTTTATAAATGGGTTAAATGATTTGAAAAGTGTGTGGAACTAAAAAGGTGTTTACTTTGAAAAAGAGTAAAAGGTGTGACTTTCAGTTGTTTGACGTCACCTGACGTCGTGAAAATATGAAATGGTGCTCCATAAATCTAATTCATGCGAAGTAAAAATCGCTGTATCTTTTGAAAAAAAAATCAAATTCATATGATTTTTGCGAACTTATTTTCAATTGGTAATCATTTAATAAAACATACGCCACCTTACAAAATACCCAGTAATTTTGCCGTAAATCACTTTGTCCGCGAACTTTTCTAACAACCCTCGTACACATACAGCTTAATTTAATTTTTGTTTTGTTCGTCTCTGAAAATAGACAAAGATATTCTCATAGCCAAACAAAATAATTGTAAAGAGATGGCTATAATGTAATCTTTAAGTACTCATGCGGCTTATTATCAAACAGTAACTGGTCAGAGCAAACTGAAAACGACGCTCACAAAATAGGTTGAACATGATAGCAAAATTGTAGAACTTTATATGAAGTATATAATCACTGGTTATTATAATCATGTCATAACGTCAACAAATTATGGAACAGTTCTAATATTCTCACTTATATATATATATGTATAATTGCTCGAAGTTCGTTCAAATTCGATAGTCAAAATTGTTCTAAGCAGTTTCTGTGAAACTGTGCAAAACGCAAATTAAAGTTTTTGGTTTGTTTTTGCTTTCATTTTCCCCATCAATATTCTAATTTTAATGCATCCCTTGTGTTCTTCATGAGTAATTAAACATTTTAGAAATATGAATAATAAAGCGGCCTATTCAAATTCTCCATCTTAACAAAAAACCATTTCCATCAATTTTATACATATATTCTTCTATTTTCCGGTTATGCAAAACTCATGTTTTACTCAATCAAAAACAAATTCAGCAAAGTTGATAAAAATACCGTATTTTGGCTCACCTGCTATAGGCACCACAAGTGAAAAGTGAACACTCTGACCAGTCTTCTGATCTAACACTATAGAAGCGTTGCATATTCACTTTAAATACAACGCCGATATTCTTGTTAGATTGATTTTAATTTTGAATTATTTACAAAGTGAATATGTGTTGCTAACTTTACGTTAAAAATTTGCCAGAATGGACTATGCAAAATCAAACATACCAGAAATACAAAATACCGGTATAGATCATCTTAATTTAATCTGAATAAAATGACGAAATAAAGGTTTATTTTATACTTTATTGAAAACAGTTTGTTAAGTATGTTCGAACACCTCTCAAACTTTTAAAATGCACTCTTCTAAAACCCTACTTTTAACTTTGTCAAGTTTAATTTTTTTTCAATGGTTCATTCTCTAATTATTCGAAAACGAGAAAAAAGTAGGTTGATGTTCAGTCCCCTAAAACTATTTTCTTTTTTGATTACCCTCGTAAATCAGATAAAATATACAATTCATATTATAATGGCAGTTTTTCAATTTCATTGATTATAATTTGGTTTATTCTTGACTTGCTTCATCTTGATGTCAGACTCGGGGACGGACGAATCATCAGCTGTATCGATTTGAGAGATCTCCATACGTTTTTCCAGCGGTACCATACAATATATTTACATATAGTACAAGTTATCTCAGAGTCAGAGTACGGACCATAAGGGTTTGTTTGGAAACAACAGTTGCCGTACCATCCTGCCGATCTCCTAGTGACGGTGTAACGACGAAAAGTGACCCCCGTAGAATATTGACCCGGGGGTCAAATTTCTACGGAGAAAATTGACCCAGGGTCAGTATCCTATGACAACTAGGGTCCTTTTTTTACAGTAGAAAACCATTCCAGACCTGTAGATCTACGACACCCACACGTTGAAAACTGACCCCCATAGAATTTTGACCTCGCTTATAAACTACAGAGAAATCATAAAAATTAGAGGTGGTACGTGAAGCATTCATGTTTGGCGAGTGGAAAGGGGGCAGCGAAAGCTAAAAAAGATGGATCACCACCCGTTTTACCATGTTACATATATATAGCATCAGTTTGAACAAAAAGATGTATGTTTTTAACTTAAACTTAAAGTACTTGTCAGCTTGGTTTATGGTGCCCCTTCGCTAAGTCATTTTAGTTTTGTGTCCTCCCCCAAAAGATACATGCATGATGATGCGCTCGGTTGCGCTCCCTTTTTTTGCATAAGTAAAGACGGTAATGAAGCGACAGCTCGCGTCTGCTCGTTCTGCTGAATAGGCCCCACAATTTTAGTAGATGATTTCATAGACAAACCTAAATAATGACCTTTGTACGAGTATGTACATGTATTGTATATTTTTAGAAGAAAAAAAAACTAAGAAGACAGATGTGAAATTTCGACGAATAAAGCGGATTTTTAAAATATATATTGTATTTAGCTAAAGTGAATGTCTGACAACCAAACAAAACACCGGTTATGTTACAGGTGCACAATAATTTTTTGTGAGTGAGGACTTTTGGTCTCAAATTTGGATAGGTCTATACAAACATTTTTGGCCTCAATTTAATTTTCATATTTTCTTTACATATTTGATGATTTTATTGATTTTTAGTTAAATACACATGACACATCGAACTAGATGGTTTTAAGAGTCTTATAATGATAGTTTTATTGAACATGTTTATGACTACAGATAAGAGTGATTGATTCTAATATATTTTGATCAAGTCTGTATTTGATTTAACTTGCACATATTTTATTATGCAAATATATATTTACATAAATGGATTAGACATCAGGCAATGCCTATGTAAGCCTTCTTCATAAGGTGCAAGGTAATATCTAAAGTGCAAAATATAAATGACAAATGAAATAATACACGTTTTAAAAAATGATGTGATGTAGCATAAAAATATATATTCAGATGGGGAAAAAAGATTGACAAAAACCGGTTTGAGGAAACAAAAATCAAAAAAAATAATAACCTTAAATACCAGTAGGACAGTTACAACATAAGTGTACTACTTATGCGTACATGTATTAGATATATAGCTATAGTTATGATAATTTTAGCTAAACCTCTTAGATTATATGTAAGCCTTTCACCTTATTTAACTCCTGGAGATTCGCCTCAAACTCAGTAATTACGAAGTCCAATTAATAAGCGTTTATTAATGAGCGTGATCGTATAGTAGATTTTACAATCATTAAGAGCAGCTCAAATCAAAGATCTATCTAACATCATTTTACATGAGTATATATAACATTTTACTTATGATTGATGGTTCTGACCAGTCCGGCCCATCTACAATGATCATGAGCGAACAATTAGTGTCAAAATCCCGGAGTTAAATTTTATTTCTAAATAAAGTAACAAAACTGTCAAAACCGTCAGAAAGAATATTGTGATGTGGGTTTTGAGTCTCAGAATCCGAGTCTCTGAGTCCCCCACCTGGGTATGATGCATCGTTTACTCATAATACATTCATTCATACATGGCTTTAAGGTTACAAAGGTTAAATAGAATAAGCAATACATGACTCGATATAGAGTACCAGAGCTATCGATGCAGACACAGAATCGCCAAATATGACAACTTATTTACAAACTCCCAATTTGGATATTTGTGCCCGTATTCTGCACCTGGTTGCATAACATCATTTAGGAATACTGCGCAGTGGTACGAGAGTCACATAGTTCATTCTGTAAGTTATCATTAACACAATTCATTACGCAGTATCTATGTATACATAAGTATCTTAGTGACCAATTTGTAATAGTAACAATTCAAGGTCATAGCATGGCTATCTGTTTACATACGTCCCCCAAACAAAAGAAATATCCCGAAGGGAGATTTCTCATGTCTGGCGCCCGGAATAGGAACGCGTCCTTGATCTCCCCTTGGTCAGATGAACTTCCTAGTGACATACCAGTCAGAACATCTATGTTAAGAGATAGTATCAAGTGACATGTTTCCACATCCAGCTTGGAACATCATTCATATACAAAAACAAATCTATAATCAGAATGTATACATAAAATCATATAGTTTGATTATATCGCATTACAATCATGAAAACAATAATGAATAAAGTATGATAAAAATGAACAGGATGAAATAATCAAAATTGAAGATATTCTTAGTTCATTATCAAAGTACTCATAAGTATGGATAAGCTCAACGTCACATATATAAGTATGGATAAGCTCAACGTCACATATATATAAGGCATACTTGTAAGTTCGCAAAAATATCTCTTTCTTCTAAGGGGTGGAGTTCATGTACTAGCTTCATAGGTTCGGAGTCCATTGGTTTCTTCCTGTAGTTCTCCAGAGCGAATACGGAAAATTTAGCACTTTTTACACATTTTGAATTAATAATTTTCACACAATTTCACAAATCCTTTATAAGGAATACACAACTTCTTCACGGCTGCAGCTTAATTATACATCATCGGCACTCGTGGATAGAGGGTTGGCGCGGATGGCGAGGCGGCTTCTCGCGGAACATCTCCTGCGTTCCTCTGTGGCGTAGACATCGCGGTCTTCTCTTCCAGGTATTTACGTGCCAGCTCTGGGTCCGGTCTATAATATTTGGCCCATGGATATTCTTCATCTTTCTTCTCTCCAAGTAGTTGTTGTGCTAATTGGTCGAAATTGTCCCCGTACTATTGGTCATTTTGCGAGTTTCGAGTCTTCCGCTTCGTCGGGGTTTTTCTTGGATCTTAACGTTTTTCGGGATTGGTTTAAGTTCAATGGTGTCACTAGAGGTCCATTTCTCTGGATTCACACAACAAAATGCATTGTCCTTGAAAGAACCTTTCTTATCTCCGTCACTACCCCTTTTTCGACAACCTGACCAGCAACCACCACAGCATATACCTCCCCACTTTTTAATAGTTTTGCGTTTCTTAATACAAAGTCCTAACGTTATTGTTACTGCCAAAGTTAAAAACACATAAAACCAGGGACTTTCCACCCAAGATGATGATTTCATGGGTTGCAGATTAATTATTGGCAATTCCGCCATAAGTGCATTCATAGGGAAAACTTTAATATCTTTTAGTTTGTCAGGAATCTTTATTTGTCTAATATCTAGTAATTTTTGTGAAATACCAAAAAATCAGTGATTTTGAAATTACGTTCATGATTAAAACATGGGTTAATGAAAATGAACCATGAAAACCCGAGCAACCATGTCCCATATTCAAGATGTCGATCGCAATATTTGATTGTTTTTACCAATAATCTTAAATCACTTACAAAAATCAGTCTTATAGTTTCTTTACTTAATCGCTGTCTCATGTATTTCGAGTATATGTTAAATCTCTTCAACTCCGCATATACAAATAACCGAGGTGCTAAGTCCGCGTTTGCTAGTCGGCGTATCTCATTATCTGTTTTAATATCACAGGGGGTCATCCTGTCATAACATTTAAAAAACGTGCAATATATACAAAGCTAAGCTTATTCAAGATTATGTACATCTACATAAACGATAAATATAAATTATCTAGTTTATCATTTTGACTAATTCCTTCATTATAGCCAACACACACTCTTGATTATTATTTTCTCTACAGGGCTTAGGGATTGATTTACGCGGTTTAGGGATTGGTTTGAAGCCTAGACCTACTTTAGGGACTATTTCATCTATTTCCATATCTTCGTCTAAGTGTAAATTTGGATTATCTAAGGGTATTTCAAAGTCTTGATCACTATTTTCATCACATTGTTCTGACTCATGGGTCTCATCCGATTCTGAATCTACGGTCTGATCATTCTCGTTTTTATACTGCTGATCATCCATGATCTTCTTTGCTCTTATTCGTCTTTGAAGTTCTGCCAGGGGAATATCCTCTTCGTCTGAAGATCCTTCTCTTTCCCATTGTTTAAACTGTATAGCTCTTTCTAATGGTTCTGGTTGCATGTCTCCATTTTCCGATGCCGATTCATCTTCTGGTGGCACCACATAGTTAGTTTTTCTTAGAGTTCTTCCACCATCTTCAGTAGTTTGTGAAAGGGGCCAGTGCGAAATATCTGCCAGTCTTAATTGTCGTGCATGGCATTTGGTGGTTAATCCAGTCAGTTGATCTCTTACCACGAAACTAACTGGCCCTTTCTGCTCTATGATTCGATAATATGGTAGCCACTTCTTATCTAACTTATTTTGTCTTCTGTTGTTCTTAAAGTAGACAGGGTCACCTACCTTAAAATCTTCATCTTTGCTTTTCTTATCGGCCTGAGCTTTCTGTTTCTTTTTGGCTTCCTTCATATTGCGATGTACTAGCATGAAAGCTTTGTGTTGTTCTTGAAGGGCAATCTTGTGTTGGTCTTCTCCTGCCTATCTCCTTCGAGGTTTCATTAACGTATCAAGAGGTAATACGACATCTCTATTGTACATAAGGTAGTATGGGGAAAACTTTGACGAATCGTTAGGATGGAAACAAATGGCTGCCAACGTCTGATTAAGATGAATGTCCCACGTTTGAGCGTTGTCTGTTATTTTCTTAGCCATCACGTCATGAAGAGTTCTATGGAATCTTTCTACTTTACCATTACCTTGAGGGCTGTAATAAGATGTTTTGATGTGGTTGATGTTCAATTCTTTTAAGGTCTCTTCCACTTTCTTGTTCACATTTTCTGTTCCGTTGTCTGTGAGAATTTGAAGAGGACAACCATATCTTGGATATATTTCTTCTAAGATAAGATGTACTATGTTGTCAGCTGACTTATCGGGAACTGGGAAGGCTTCTGGCCAACCAGAGTAAATATCAATAAAAGAGACTATGTACTTGTTTCCCCACAAGGATGTTGGATATGGTCCTGATAAATCAAGTCCTACCTTAGCCATTGGAAAAGGTGGTATATCTGTCTCTTGAAGTGGAGGTTGATTTTTCTTATTGCTCCTCGTTTGGCATTCTACACATCCTTCTACATAGGAATATAACCTTTTGTATAAATTTGGTATGTAATACTTTTGTCTGATTACGTCATATGTTTTGTCTACTCCCATATGTCCAAGTCCGTCATGATATTGCTGCACTACTAAAAGTTCTAACTCACGTGGTACATACAGGCGAAGTCTTGGGCCTTCGGAGTCTCCATCTGAAAGATAGTACATTAAACCATCAATTTCGAGAAACTTCTTTTCTTCGGTTGCCGTTGCGGCTCCTTTATTTAGCCGATTTTTCAGTTTCTTGATCTGCTCATCGTTTTGTTGACTTTCTTTGATGTTGATTTCTTCTGGTAGGTCAATAAAGGGTTTGATCAATTCGTCGTGTTGCTTAACTTCACATCTGGCCAATCTCTTAGGTGAAAAGGAATTCGAGTTAAGTACGTTCACTTCAAAGAAATTGTCCTTAACATCTGGTTCATCATGCTCTGACTGCTCTTCCTCTTCACACTTAGGATTGACTGTAGGTAATCTGGATAATAGATCTGCACAGCAATTAAATCTTCCCTCTACGTACTCTACCTTACAGTTATATCCTGCGATACTTAATGCCCATAGTTGAATTTTCTTATTCTGCATTGGAGATTCTAAGATATATTTTAGCGGCTTATGGTCTGTTCTTATAGTAAACTGAGCACCGTGTAAATAATGGTCTAACTTCTGAAGGGCGTAATGGATTGCAAATGCCTCCTTTTCTATGGTTGACCATTTTTCTTGAGTTTTACTCAGCTTGTGGGATAAGTAATATATTGGCTTATCTTCTCCCTCATCTGTTCTTTGGGTGAGGCAAGCTCCAATACAATTGTCGCTGGCATCGGTGAACAGGATGTACGGCTTATTAGTATCCGGATATGCTAGCAAAGGCACTACCGTTAAACTTTCTTTAATAAAGTCAAACACTTTTTGGCAACATGGTGTCCATTTAAACCTTGAATACTTTCTGGTTAAGTCAATCAATGGTTCTGCAATCTTAGAGAAGTTTGGTATGAATCTCCTATAATAACTACACATACCTAATAAGCCACGAACTTCTCGGACTGTAGTGGGCGCAGGTAACTTTCTTATAGCTTCGACTTTCTTTGGATCAGGTGTAACGCCATGTTCATTAATGATGAAACCAAGATATTCAGTCTGTTCCTTGAAGAAACTACATTTCTTTAGCTTCATTTTTAGTCCATGCTTTCTAAGGCGATTAAAAACGTCTTGAATATGACGAAGATGATCTTCCGGTGTCTCTGAGAATATAAGAATGTCATCCAGGTATGCGATGGCAAACTCCTCCTGTCCTTGAAGAACTATGTTCATCAGCTCTTGAAAGACTGCCGGTGCATTACTCAACCCAAATGG
>WFKH01010931.1:4099882-4110094 GCA_016163765.1 Magallana hongkongensis | reverse complement strand
ACACACACACACACACACACACACACACACACACACACACACACAAAAATACAACTTACAGTAAGAATCCTAACTAAAGAGTGTCCGTTACAATTTGCCAAAATGGATCCAATCACAATGTCCCAGTAAGTAGATAACTGTTCTCAGTTTAATGTTTATGTCTTCAAACAAAAGTCCAATGAGAGTCTCTCTTATGAGCACTGTTTACAGGTTATTTATACTAAAATATAAATCTAGCAAATTCTAGAAATAATATGTACAAGAAGTTACATGAATTACCTGGACACTCAAGAATGTTCTAGAGAGAATAACTGACCACTTTAGAATAGTCCAGAATATTCTACATGTATTATACAAACCTACTATATATAACACCTCCCCCTTAAAAAAAGTTTGCCTGCCAATGAAAACTTAAATTGTCCAATAAAACAAAAAAAAAAACAGTACAACAAATAATAATCATGATACTCTTGACAAGGCATCTGCAATAAAAAATGTACAACTAATAATAATCATGATACTCTGCAATAACATTGTCTTTACCTTTCATATGTTTGATAATTTATGCAAAAATGTCAAGGGGTTGTGATCTGATATACGATGATAGGATGTACAGTAACATTTAAATAAACGTCAAAATACTGTAAAACTAGCAACAAAGCAAGACATTCTTTTTCTATGGTAGAATAATTTTGTTGACATTTGGTAAGTTTCTTAGAAAAATAACAAACAATCCTATCTACACTATCACTATGTTCTTGAAACAAAGCTGCCCCGATTCCTACATCACTGGCTTCAACAGTAAGCTTAAATTGCTTCGAAAAATCTGGAGTTGAGAGTTGAGAGAATTGGACTACAAATAAGGACAGATTTTATTTTAGAAAACGATTTTTCGCAGATTTTTCGCAGTCTTTTGTCCATTTAAAGTTAAACCTCTTTTGTGAAAGATTAGTGAGTGGATTAACTACATAGGAGACGTTAGGACAACATTTTCTATAAATCCTGCCATGCCCAAAAATCTCATTAATTCTTTCTTGTTTGTAGGAATCGGAAACTTTACAAGAGCCTCCACTTTAGCCATAATTGGATTAACATGACCTTGACCTACTTTATGACCTAAGTATTCTACATAAGCATGACAAAAATCACTTTTTACACGGTTCACTGCTAAGTCTGCTTTAGCTAAAATGTCAAATAATACACACATGATTCGAAGATGTTCCTCCCATGTGTTTCTGTATATGATGACATCGTCAATGTAAGCCTCATATCCTTCGAGGTCCTGGAGAAGGGAATGGATCATTCTTTGGAACGTAGCTGGTGCGTTTTTCATGCCAAAAGGCATTACTTTATAGTCGTTAAGTCCATCTGGGGTTACAAAAGCAGAAATTTCTTTTGCTCTTTCTGTTAATGGAACTTGCCAGTAACCCTTCAACAGGTCAAATTTACTGACAAACTTGGCATTTCCTATTTTGTCAATACAGTCATCATTTCTAGGAAATGGGTAGGAATCAGTTTTTGTAACGGAATTCACTTTTCTAAAATCGGTGCATAATCGATAAGTACCGTCCTGTTTTGGTACAAGAATACATGGTGAGCTCCAGTTACTTTAACTTGGCTCAATAATGTCATTGTCCAACATGTATTGTACTCCTCTTTTTAGGTACTGCAACTTTATAGGATTTAATCGATAAGGATGTTGTTTGATAGGTTAAGCATCACCCACTATGTGGGATTTAAAAATGGCGCCGGAGTAGGGTGGACGTGCGTGTGACACGGAGCGGGCGATTTGGTTTGTTCTCAACAATCTATGATTTTTTTTACTAGTATTTCGCTAGTTTCTGTTGGTTTTTGAACCTGAAAATAATTTAACAGTTGTTTTTTTTTTTCGGATAGACTTTTGCTTTTGACTTTTCTTCGTTGTTGTATATCTGATCATTGTCTCACATATACCTGTACACAGGTAAGCACGCTAGTGAGCGATATTCACGGATTGTGTGTTTCTGCGTGTTTTGTTCATGAGCTCGAAATCAAAAACAGGAAAAATATAACATTAGAAGGTTATGTTGTAAAAATGTCTTCAAATTCAGGAAGAAACTCAAGAAATTCTACAAAAGCTCAAACTTCCGAAAATGCTGCATCGTCTGATGAAACTGAGTACTCCATGACGGAGCCGGAGGTATGCAAACTATTAAACAGTATCAAGACTGACCTATCCGAGGTCAAACAAGATTTAAAAAAAACCGTTAAAGAAGAAAATTTGGAAAAACTGGTGACCGACATTTTACAAAAACTTTTGGTTGAAAATAACAAAGCCATAAGCGCAGAGATAGAGCAAAAATGTAAAAGTCTCGAAAAAAAGATAATGCTGAAGGTGGATAAATTAAAATACGACGTTGAGGTTTTGGAGGGACGCGTCGAAACCCTGTCCGAAAAATACAATGATTGTAGGAAAAGCCTCCGTGAAATGTCCAAAACCGTGAGTGATTCACAGCTTGCTGCGATAGAAGCGCTCCATCGCAGCAACCATAATGAACAGTATTCCAGGAAAACCAACTTTAAAATCATTGGAGTTCCTGAGGAATATAGGGAAAACACCTGGGAACTAGTGAAATCCTTCCTAAAGAAAACAGCAAAGATCGAGCTCGCCGACAAAGAAATGATTGCCGCTCACAGAATTCCAGGAGCAAAAGGAAAGATAAGATCGATCATAGTGAAAGTGTTGAATAGGTCGGTGAAATCCAGAATTATTGAGAATGCGGGCTACTGTGAAAGCAAAGGGAGGTGGTTCCAGATTAGCAGATGATGTTACGAAGTCCAACGCGGAGCTTATCACCAACCTTCTTAAATTCGAAGGAATTGAGAGCGCTTGGTACTTCAACGGGGCAGTATTTGGAAAATACAAGGAGAAAAGAATTCGTTTTGATATATGTGACGACATCGAGGAGAAATTGAGAAAAATTAAGTGATGAGCTGTTCCCGAAAAATTTCCTCCGTTTCATTATTTGTCGTGGTTTATACTTTACTTTCCTCTGATAAACTTCCGGTGTTGAGATACTTGCCTGCCTGACAATGTGTTTCGTGTGTTTACGGTAAGAAACAAAAATAATAATATTCCACCTTTGACATTTCCGCCATATAAATCGTTCTTCTTTTTTAAACGTGTGTTTTCATATTGTATTTTTTTTCTTTTTGGTTGTATGAAAGAGAAGCATGAAAGTCTATGTTATGTGTCGTCTCATATTCATTTATAATGGTTGATACAATCAAAGTAGCTACTGTAAACTGTCAAGGATTAGCCACACCGTCAAAAAGGCAAGATGTTCTTAATTTCTATAAGTCAAAAGGTTATTCCATTTTATGTTTACAAGATACTCATTTTACATGTGAGATAGAGGCTACTTTAGAAATACAATGGGGGTATAAATGTGTATTTAGTTCATATACTTCTAACTCAAGAGGAGTGGCCATATTTTTTAATAATAATTTTGAGTTAAAGCTTCATAAAGAAAAAAAAAGTAATGACGGTAATTTTTTAGCTTTAGACTTAAGTATTGATGATATCAGAATAACTTTAGTAAATGTTTATGGTCCTAATTCTGACCGTCCAGAGTTTTATGACAATGTTCGAGAATGTTTTTTAGGATTTGATAATGACTACTTTATACTTTGTGGATATTTTAATTTAACACTTAATCAAGCTATGGACACTCAGAATTATAGCCATATAAACAACCCTAAGGCAAAAGAAAAAGTTTTAGAAATGATGAGTGACTTAAAACTTGTGGATTATTATAGAGTTCTTAACCCAGACAAGAAGGTGTTTACATGGAAAAAGAAAAATCCCCTTAAACAAGGGAGACTAGATTTTATCCTGATGTCGGAGAATTTTTCTAATGTAGTTGAAGATATGTTTATCAAATCTGGTTATCGGGCTGACCATTCTGCTGTTGTTGTAGAATTTAGATTAAATACATTTGAAAGAGGACGAGGTTTATGGAAATTCAATTTTTGCAGTTCCTTTGATTCGCTTGTAGAAACCCCTATATCATTGAAACGTGTTGTTTCCCCCCCCCCCCCCCAAAAAAAAATGTATTGAATCTAAAATGAATTCTTGTAAAAAGTTTCTTGGAAAAAGTTCTGGGTGTTTTCCTATCCAAAATTTAATAGCATGTACTCAAAAACCATGTGGAATATTTGATGTTACGAATATTTGATGTTACGAGTTTATATACAAATATTCCAAATGATTTTGGATTTTTGCTATTAAATTTTGTGTGCCTTATTTTCCGATTTGAGGTATAAAACATTATAAGGAATAACTTTAATTTTTATGTTATACGTGAATAATATAACTTGAGACAGTTTACGCTTTTTATGAAGCGGTTAACAAATCATAAACTGCCCCAATTAATGTTATATTGTATAACATAGGTAGAAATTAAATTCATTCTTGAATAAAAACAAACCCACCATAATTTAGAAATTTAGAATTTGTTTATGCTACTTGAAAAGATCAGGTCTTAAAATGTTTTAAAATGTTTCTTTATTTAATTTTGAACCTTTGACATCAAATAACTCTTGAAAAATTATTTTTAGTAATATTAATAATAGAGACAAGTTGTAAAGAATTTGATTCTTAACCATATACATGTACATGTACCATCTGCAGATAACTCATAGCAATAACGTTTTCAATAATACTGGACTGATCTCTGATTTATTATTAAAAAAAAAACATGAAAGATATTTTTTAATGATCTAATGAAGAAGAATAAAAACGAATTTGTTGAATGTTGGAAATTTTAAGTGATACAAGATCTAAGAGCTAGCCTCTGTAATTTAGGATTTTATATGGTCTTATCATCATATCATTAAAACAAGGCGCATATTTAGATTGATGTTTTCACGTAGTATTGAAGCTAATTGTTCCTGTTAACGTTTATCAACAATTCAAAATATCATAATTATGATTCAAAATGTAATATGTGTTTTATAGCCACCGGGATGTTAAACTTCAAAACCCTTTTCTTTGAAATGTATAATACTAGATGAAACCCTACGCAAGCGCGGGAATTAACACTGTAACATTAATATGATAGAATGCTTATAATATGTTAATTAATTTTTTTTTCAATTTTTTTTATTTACTTTGTCCGATTTTTTTTAATTGCTTTCTTAACTTATTCTTTAAAATTGAAATAAAATAAAAAAAACCCAAATGCATGGCTGGATATTTAGAGGAGCGGACAGGGATGAAAAATTTAAATTGAAATGATATATATATATATACAATGTACATGTATGTGGCCTTAATTATTTCTGTCTGTTGCAGCTGACTGACAAAATAAACTTTTTTTATTCTATATCAAACCAGTGGGTGGGTATTTAGAACATCTTTCTCTAAATTTGATACTTTAGGTCAAATTTTAAAATAAATTGAATTACTATAATTGTTTATAATTATAATGTCAGATAAAAGTGTTTTTTTTTAAACAATTTGGGAGGGGAGCTGCTGAGTGACCCCAATTAAACTTTACCGTTTTATGCATACATCATTTATCAGGTAGAACACAATCTGTTCATTGTTTACAAATTAATGTCCAATGTTTACTACCAATCTGTCGTGGTATGAAAATGTATTAAATTAAAAAACGCTAGTGTATGCACATTAATTCATATTTTAAACCAAAGTTGTCATATTCAAAGTATCTGCGCGATGGTTAACTTGCCCTACACTTTTCGCCATGAAGTTAATTAGTCAACCCGTTTCTGGGCACCTCTTTTTGGAAAGCTTTTACCATCAAAACTAAAATAACATCAAATTGTTCCAGTTTATTTAATAACATTTTTGTATTTGTCGATGTCCGATCCAAGGTATCTGACTGCGACGCATGATGAACTCGTCCTACATCTTTCGCCTTACGTTAATTAATCAACCCGCGTTCTTGGTTACCCCGTTAATCAAAAGGGATTAAGTAGGCTAAATATTTCAGAAAAGTTAGTTTTAAGTTATTGTCGAAAATCTTGTTACTTACTTTACTCGAAAAGCATAACAAAACTTAAATGAACAGTGTTATTATAAGAAAAGGAGCTACTATTTGTTTGGGTCAATGCTATAATTTGTTTGCAACATTTTTTTGCGATTTCTATACTTTTTTCACCCATCCATCCAAAAAACATCAAATGAAGTTTTATTCATTTTTATTGTATGTTGAGGATTTTGACAGTCACGTATTTATGATATAGTTATTGATAATCAATAGCGAGACATTGAAAAATGATAAAGCAGTGTATGTAATCGTAGAATTTGATTTCATGGCCTCTCATTATTGGTGTTCTTGCGATGGTTTATTTGCGTTCTTGTTATGATTGATTTGCGTTCAATGAATATGTTATGATTTGTAACAAATAATCGGGTTTGGGGTTCTGATAATTTTTTTTATCATACAGGTGTTATCTTTGATGTTAATAGTAATGTGCGAGGATAGTCCGGATGACAGAAGTATATATAAGAGCGCACTCGAGAGAAGAGCGGATTCTGTGTTAGGCTGTCGAATGAGCAGGTACGGTGATCAGTGTAATGCGACTGCACAGTGTTCGTATTGAGTTTAGCTTTAAATAAGGTGATAGTATTTTATCACATCTTATTAACTGTGTGTACCTGGCTGCAGTTTGTGTCGGCTGCAGGGATACAGCCCTGTATATACGATATAGGCATAGAGCTTTATCGGGACAGATCTCGAGGCTGAGACCTGTGCCTCGGATAGAGCCCCGGGTTACATCCCGCAGATCATATAGCCCCGTCCTTTTCATTTTGTGATATACTTGATTCGTATGCTTGGGATAGGTAATCCTTACAACTATCTGTATATATTGACTCGTGGTGTTTGTGATAGTTTCATGCCGGTATTCATCATGTATAATTTCTAAATAAACACATTCCCCAGACTGATCGAAATCACCGAACCCAAACACGTTACAAAATTGGTGGCAGCGTCGGGATTTTGATCAGTTATTTGTTTTCTACAATAATATTTAATTATGAGCGTGCGCGATTTACAATCCGATGTATAGTATTTAGAGGGGGGAATAAATCGGCTCATTAGAGAGATAAATAACTCTCTACGGGTCATGAATTCTCCAGGCCTCTGGAGACACAGACCAGGCATGAGTACCAGTACCCCGTATGTGAGACGGATAGACAGTGTGAGTGGTTATGTGTCGGGAGATGTGTGCATGTGTGACGAGGATGAGGAATATGTACCTAGTAACCGAGCGCCCGTGCCGAACTCAAACCCAAGAACAAGGGATACAAACCCTGGACTTGTCCAATCTCGAAACTTCATTAAACCTGCTACATATGACGGATCTGGTTTATGGAATGATTATCTCTCCCATTTTGAATCAGTCTGTCTTTTGAATGAATGGTCAGATACTGAGAAAGGGCTATATTTGGCTGCATCCCTGAAGGGACTAGCACAAGGTGTGTTAGGAAATCAGAGCCAGAGCCCAGAGACGAGAGACAGAACTATAGGAAATTAGTTAAGGAATTGCAAGATAGATTCGCCCCTATGAATCAAACTGAGCTATACAGAGCACAGCTGAGGGAAAGGAGACAAAAGGCATCTGATAGTTTGCCGGAGATGGGACAGGACATAAGGAGGCTTGTGAATTTAGCTTACCCGACAGCCCCTAATGATGTTCGGGAAATACTAGCTACTGAGCAGTTCTTAGATGGGCTACATAACTCGGAAATGCGTCATAAGATAAAGCAGGCTAGACCCATAAACTTGAATGATGCAATACAGAGAGCCGTTGAGCTGGAAGCATATTATAGGGCAGAGAGTCGCCACACAGATGCTGTCCGGACAACGAGTGAAAATACCGAGGACTCGTCCAAAAATTCAAAGCTCGATAATTTTATAGAGACCGTCGAGAAAAACATGCGGTCGCTACAGCGCGATATGAGAGACTTGAAACAATGGAAGTTTCAGAGACGCATGCCTCGCCCAGAGACACATGCTGGAGATAGGGACCGGACGAGGAAATGTTATAAATGTGGTTCCGACAAGCATCTAAGAAAAGACTGCCCACATTTGAATAAGGGATCTGATGACAAATTAAAACATGTTAATAGTACTCGAGAAACGGATCACAAAACTGGTACAAGTTCCCAGAAGAACCAATGTTCGGGTGACCAGTATTCAAGAGTAGTACACTCTATAAACGAGAAAGGGGTTTATGTCACTGCTTGCATTCATGGGATAGATGCTTACTTATTGGTTGATACAGATGCTACTGTATCATTGCTATCCACGATTTGTTATGAGAACATTACAAGGGATACAAATTACAAGGGATACAAATTACGCGTTGACTGAGGTAGAAAGAGATGTGCTATGAGCTACTGGTTCAGTACTACGAGTGCTTGGGAAAACTCAAGTAGATTTTACATTGAATGGAATTGTCCTACAACAAGAAATGATTGTAGCAGACTTGACAGTAGATGGGATACTTGGACTAGATTTCTTGATGAAACTTGGGGCCGTTATTAACACGAGGATGCATCAGATAACAATATCTTGTATCGAACATCCAATTCAGCTTGAAGGGTCTGCGAGCTCTTATAAGGTGGCCATTATTCACCGAGTTACTGTACCGCCTAGATCAGAACTGGTAATTGAAGGGCAAATACGTGCAAGTTCAGATGGAGAGCTGGACTGATAGAACCCTCGGAAAAGTTTCAGAATTCATGTATGCTGACTAAAACACTTGTCCGTAGACAGGACACTATTCCGCTCCGCATCATGAATATTTCGGATGATAGCAAGACCATCTACCCTGGTACTGTTGTTGGGAAGTTACATGCTGTTGATGAGGTTCTTTCTTTGCTGCCAGAGGGAAATGAAGTCTTGGATGTTGACAGAGAATTGCCAGCTCATTTGCAAGAGCTATATATAAGCAGCACTAGACATATAGATAACGATGATGGCATGAAAGCAAAGGCTCTTCTTTTGAAGTATGCAGATCTATTTTCAGAGACAGATGAAGATGTAGGCCGAACCGCCAAGGTCAGACACAAGATAGAGACTAGTGTCAATGCACCCATAAAACAGGCACCCAGGCGTCTGCCGTTTCATATGCAAGAAGAGGTACAAAATCATGTATCTGACATGCTACGAAGAGGTATCATAGAACCTTCTCAGAGCCCGTGGTCAGCAGAAATCGTGCTTGTAAAAAAGAAAGACGGATCCACGAGGTTCTGTGTCGATTACAGACGTTTAAATGGTATAACAACGAAGGATGCGTACCCATAACCTCGGATTGACGAGTCTCTGCATCAACTACGTGGCGCAAAATGGTTCAGTACCTTGGATCTAAATGCTGGATATTGGCAAGTTGAGTTAGATTCAGAGGATAAGAAAAAGACGGCATTTGTCACCCGACAGGGTCTATATGAGTTCAACGTAATGCCATTCGGGCTGTGCAATGCCCCATTCACGTTTGAACGATTGATGGAGACTGTGCTGACTGGCTTACAATGGCAGATTGGTCTTATATATCTTGATGATATAATCGTTTATGGAAAGACATTTGATGACATGCTGCAAAATTTAGAACTAGTGTTCGAAAAACTACTGTCGGCTGGACTGAAACTGAAGGCAAGAAAGTGTTCGTTGTTTGCTCGTTGTTTGCTCGACAAGTAAAATAATTGGGTCATATAATCTCGGAACAGGGGATCGAGACTGATCCTGAGAAGGTAGAGATTGTTAAACATTGGCCAGAGCCAGTAAACAAGACACAGGTGCGATCTTTTATCGGTCTTTCTAGTTATTACAGAAAGTTTATCCCTAACTTTGCTCGAATCGCTCAACCCTTACGGAGGCATCTGTTCCATTCAAGTGGACTGACGAGTGCCAGGAGGCATTTCAGCTCCTCAAAGATAGATTGATATCAGCGCCAATTCTCACGCACCCAGACTTTACAAAGCCGTTCATATTGGATACAGATGCAAGTCAGTATGCTATGGGTGCTGCTCTTTCGCAACTGCAAGATGGCCAAGAAAGGGTTGTGGCGTATGCAAGTAAGGTCCTTAGTAAGTCAGAAAAGAAGTACTGCGTCACCAGAAAGGAGCTTTTGGCTGTTGTCACCTTTATTAAGTATTTCAGACCTTTCTTGTATGGACATAAGTTCTTAGTTAGAACAGAT
>WFKH01010931.1:4053831-4084267 GCA_016163765.1 Magallana hongkongensis | reverse complement strand
TCTTCTTCTCTACTCCCATAGATATTTGTTAAAAACTAAATGCATGGATATGATGTCCATGAAGCCCTCTACCAAAATTGTGAAATTTATGGCCCCTGGGTCAGGGGTTCAGGCTCAAGGGTGGGACCAAAATGGCCATATTGTAAAAATGTATTAAATTTTAGAAAATCTTCTTCTCTACTCCCATATATATTTGTGAAAAGGCCTGGATATGATGTCTTTGTGTTTAGTGGTATCAAATAGTATGTAGGTCATGGGCCCCGGGGGTGGTCCTGTCCCACCTCAAACAGGAAGTGCCAGAATATCTTGAAAACAGTTAAGAACCCTACCCCTAAACCATATATATTCTTGTTCCCTGTGTTAAGGGCAATCAAATGGTATGAAGGTCATGGGCCCTGGGGCTGGTTCTGACCCTCTCTCAAACAGGAAGTGTACAAATATCTTGAAAACGGTTAATATCCCCACCCCTAAACCATATATATTCTTGTTCCTTGTGTTATGGGCCATCAAATGGTATGTAGGTCATGGGCCTCAAGGGTGGTCCTGACCCCCCTCAAACAGGAAGGGCCCAAATATCTTGAAAAAGGTTTGGAACCCTACCCCTTAACCATATATATTCTTGTTCCTTGTGTCAAGGGGCATCATATGGTATGTAGGTCATGGGCCCCGGGGATGGTCCTGACCCCCCTCAAACAGGAAGTGCACAAATAACTTGAAAACGGTTAATATCCCCACCCCTAAACCATATATATTCTTGTTCCTTGTGTCAAGGGACATCATATGGTATGTAGGTCATGGTCCTGATCCCCCTCAAACAGGTAGTGCCCGAATATCTTGAAAACGGTTAATATCCCCACCCCTAAACCATATATATTCTTGTTCCTTGGGTCATGTTAGTTCACCTGATATATAGTAAAGGACCCCTGGGAACATCATGAAACTTTGTGGGTCATCCGTACTCTATATGATAGCCTCGTTCGTTTGGGAGACTTTATAATCGCCCCGATTATAATTACATCTTGTTTTCCCTTGCTTTTCCTAATGGAGTTATCTTCCTTTGTTTGTTCATATTTAGTAATTAATCATTGAATATAATGTAATTATATTCAAGTTAAATGATCAAAAGAGTTATGCAAGGCTTTTTATCATTTGAAACAAAACAGTTTTTGAACTTTCAAATAAAACAAATAGACTTGTTAATAGTAAAGTAATAATTGGCTAACTAAAATCACTGATATAAAGGTAAAATGATTTTGGTATATATGCCAGATGGTGATTCTCAACAAATGTTGAATATTCAAAAACTGGAACAGGAGAAGTGAGTAACTCATGATGGCTTTTATCGATAAAGCTGGGTTTTTTCCGTTTGTTTAAATGCCAACAGGGAGAGTTTCTGTCTGCTCCGGGGGGATGGGGGATGGGAGGTTGTTTTAGATAAAACATGAATAATAGCCACCTTGTTATTATTATTAAATTATTTTCTATCAGAGTCTTGCACCTTTTCAATATCAGGTCATGCACTCTTTTATGATCTTTTAAGTTTTTCGCTAAAATTATAGGTTTAATAGTCCTTTTTGAAAGATTTCAGGCGGGGAGGTGGTCGTCATTACAAATTCAAAATTTTTCTATTCCAGAATAAAACTTAATTAAATGCATATATGAGACTCCTTGATAAGTTTATAAAGTATTAAAAAGAACAAGCTGACCTACCAATAGCTTCTCATGACATGATGCAGAATATGTAGATGTCTAAGCAACCACCACCTATCAAATTGAATTTAGATAAATCGTGTTATGATTAAAAGTCAGAGAGTTATATGTGAAGTTGTCAGCATCATCAACAACAAAAAACCAATAATATATTGTGTTTCATTGGCGTAATTGTACAGAACATATGTGTATTTTTTGTCGTTACGTTTTTCAATAAATGTATAAAATGAATTTATTAAGCAGATATTTATCTCCATGGAATGAATTAATTTATTTTCTGGCAAAGCCTAATGTTTTGAACTAAAAAAATATCCTTATTAACGGAGTAAATGCAGTTTAAGACTATTAAAGCGATGCTCTTCGTGTCCTTTATTAATAATATCCCATCGAGTTAAACTAGATTAAAATAATCATCTATCATTCTTCATATCAACCCCACTAAATAATGCACAATTTTTCAAGTGCGTTAATATCAACCATATTATCCATGCACTATGAAAAAAAAATCAAAATACCTAGTGTTGTTAATTATTCAATATTTATTCATTGTACATGTATGTTTTACGGAATCCCATTTAGGACCTATCAAAAAATATTTTTGAATTTGAAATAACGAATTCTTGAATTTGTTCAAACGAATTTAAATCGTTTTAACAAATTGTTGAATCCGTAATAACGAATTAAATTTGTTTAATTATACTTTCATGCTAAATATTTCAAGACGCAGTTGACAATCCGTTCTCTTGCCCTCAGCGTTAGCAACACACTTGGCAACGGGCCGATAGAACGAATTGTTACATACGCGTAAATTATGCGCGTACGGTTCGCCGTGGAACTCAAGTCTTTTCTATAAAAAAGCAGTAAAATTTTCTCTAGAATTAAGACATTCAGTATAATAAAATAAAATAAATAGTGCCTGTTTGGGAGGTTGACAATGGTTTTCTCGGGGTGTCAATTTCAACTGGTACCCTCCCAAGCAGGCACTATTTATATAATAACAAATTTTAGGAATTCATTATAACGAATTTCGTATTTTCGGTTTTTAAAATCAGTTAAAGCATATTTTCATCCAATTTGTGATAACAAATTTCATATATTGCGGGAACAAATTAAACGGGATGGACTTCATTTGTTCCATAAAGGCGTACGCCGAAATGCGCTGATCAATTGACTGACGTTAAAAGGCAAAATGGCAAATGGAGTAAACCGGTGTAAAAACAAAAATGGAGAAACATATTGTCACAGCTGTTAGTGTAACCATGGTAACAGATGTAACAATTCCAAAAGATACAGTCATTGGACAAAAGTATTCGTCGGTGACGTCAAAATGGCGGCGATTTGTTTACATTAACTACTCAATAAAAACTACTCTCCTGATTTTAATATTCGTTGTCTTACCTTAATATTTTGTGAGATTGCCCTTCATTTTAATAACTTCTAAAAGACGGGTTGGAATTGTGGCATAAAGCTGACGAACATAATCTACCGATAGGTTTTGCCAGAATCGTGTCACTTCCGCGATCAGCTGATCTTTAGACTCGATGGTGTTTCTTGTAGACTGCAGGTGTCTTTTAAGTTTCAACCAAATATTCTCAATGATATTGATATCGGGAGACTGAGCTGGCCATGATGTTTATATTATTTTCTTCCATATATGCACTGAGTAATCGGGATCTATGAACGGGGGCATTGTCATCTTGAAACACATAATTTCCATGAGGAAAATGTCGAACAATAAAGGGCCACAAATTGTTTTCTAATATATCAATATATTTTTCGGAGTTGATATTACCGTTTACACTGGTCAATGTTCCAACACCATCGTAACAAATACAACCCCAGATCATAACAGACAGTTTGCTCTTCGATGGCGCGCACATGAGATGGGGGTTGTCAACTTCGTCGGTCTTTCGCCAGATATATACACGGTTGTTATCACCTATTACTACCTGGCATTCATCACTGAATATCCAGTTCTTCCAGTGATCATCAACAGTCCAGTTTTTTCTTTCTCTGCACCACGAGACGCGTTTTTTCCTGTTACATACTCTGACGATCATCTTCTTTTTCTGCACCCGTCTATTGTATCCCATTTTAAATAATTTTCTCCTGACAGTCTTTGAACAAAAAGTAGAATCCTTTGCATTATTTATTTCACTTGTTATATCATCCAGTGTCCCTCTCCTGTTACTGTTCATGATTCTTGAAAGTTGGACTTCATCGCGCACGGAGAACTTCGGCTTCCGCCCAGATCGATGCCTGTTTTCCACACTTCCATGAACTTCAATTTTTTTAATAATGCTAACAATAGTAGTCCCAGGTATTCCCAACAACCTCCCAATATCTGGCTTATTCTTCTCTGTCTTGTAAGCTTCTATAACTTTCATTCTTACTGCCACCGGAATTTCCTCTAACTTACGAGGGGGCATTTTCCCGAGCTTTGTTTATAGACTATTTTGACAGCCAACAAAAATTGTAAACTCTGACGTAATCTAAAAACTATGACGTATTTATGGGAAGAAATTCCGAACCCGACGTGCTTTCTATAAATAGCGCGATACAAAAATAGCCGCGACTAATTTACAACATCAAAGGCACTTTGACGCCAGCGACGAATACTTTTGTCCAATGACTGTACCTTTCTTAATCAGCTTTCCTAGAATCCCTATATAGATATCGATGGGAATTGTTATATATGTAACAGCGCAAATTCACCAAAAGTACCAGGAAATACAGGTTTTTTCCGGGTTTCTGCGCAAAATTTCAAAAATTTGTTTAATCAATGTTATCAATCAATGAGCATGCTGATTTATTAACAATATCCGCATTTTTCCTCTCATTACATTACCAAACTAAAATTACGTCATACTTAAAAAAGCGATGAATTCCACGCCGAACTGGTATATAATTGATAATATTTTATATAACGTAACCAGGCATAATAACTAGGATGTGTGCATGCGTTTACCTTTTTCCAATCGGGATCGGTAAACGTTTGGGAGGAAATTCGAAAGATTTTTTTTGAGATATGAAGAACTGATATATGTGCAATAAAAAAAATAGAAAAACGCGATTTTTGGGAGTTCATTTTAATCAACTCTTTTATGCAGTTACTCAGGCAAACCGGAGGTGAAACAATGTTTGGACCTAAGCACAAATCATCACCGCTGACAAGACTTAGTACTTGAAAATAATCGATAAATTCTATGTAATGTATTCAGAAGTATTGTTTTTCAAGAAAATTACTTACAAATACCTTGAAAATGGTCAGATTGTAAATGATAAGAACAATATAGATATTTATATAGTCGTATGTATGTGCAAGACTGTCATTGATTACTACAGCGGAAGCGTTTGGAATCAAGGGCAGACTACCCATCCAATGAAAGAATCAGTTCTGGCGTTGACTAGGCTTTATTATTATTTGTTTGTTAACATTTGCTTGGATACACTCTTTCAGAAATATTTCGATTACTGATACATAATGATTCGTAAAGATTGATGGCGTTAATTCTATCTTAAAATTTATATCAAGCTCGGAATTTTTGTCGAAATGCCAGAGAATTCATGTTAGAAAAAATAAATTACGTAATTATTCAACTACACCCTTGCCATGCGAAATTACATATCGTTGATTATAAAATAAATAATAATATAATCAATAAAATCAACTCCCATTAGTACTCAAGTACTTTGACTATATCATATAGTCATTAAAAGTGATAAGAATTGTATGTAGATTTTGTTTTAAACGGGGCGGACTTCATTTGTCCCATATAGGCGTACGCCGAAATGACCGACGTTAAAGGGCAAAATGGCAAATGGAGTAAACCGATGTAAAACAAAAATGGAGAAACATATTGTCACAGCTGTTAGTGTAACCATGGTAACATATGTTACAATTCCAAAAGATACCATTCTTCATAGGTTTTGCTAGAATTCCTACATCGATAGGAACTGTTAAATGTGTAACAACGCAATTTCACCAAAAGTACCAGGAAATACAGATTTTTTACGGGTTTCTGCGCAAAATTTCAAAAATTTGTTTAATCAATGTTATCAATCAATGAGCATGCAGTTTTATTAACAAATATCTGCATTTTTCATCTCATTACATCACCAAACTGTGAGATTACGTCATACTTAAAAAAGCGGTGAATTTTTGCCGGTCAGCCTACCCCCCCCCCCCCCCACACCAACTTGTTTTTGCAGCAGAAATTTGTTTCTTAAATTTACATAAAAAGGTGAATTAACATGGAGTTGCCCTCAAAGTTTGTTGGGAGCATATCAAAAATTGAAGTGGAAGGGTGGAAATAAACAGTGAAATTAAAGATAGAGCTACACTTAGTCCTCCTACACAAACTGATTAGGATTTTCAAATTTTTGAGAAATATTTTTTTTCTTGTCAAGATTTTTTGGATAGGTCTGGCCCCAGCCTCCATTTTGCTACAAAGCTACGTGCCTGAACAAAATATCATGGTTTCATTTCAAACCGTATACCAGTAATAAAGACTTGCACAAAATATCTTTTACTCTTCTTCCTTTATTGACACAATGTGGGGGTGCAGTATTTTTTTTTTTCAATTTTTTTAATCATGGTGGAACAACTAAACAAACACAAGAAAACCTCCTGAAAATTTTAACAGTGAACTGGCAGGGCCTAGGTGATGGAAACAAGAGAAAAGATGTTTTTCAAACCCTTAGAAACAAAAATTATCATACCGGTATATACTTTTTACATGATACTCATTTTACAGAAACAGAAGAAAATATTATTAAGTCACAATGGGGTTACAAAGCTTTTTTTAGTTCTTTTAAGTCAAACTCCAGAGGTGTAGCTATTCTTTTTAACAACAACTGTGAATTAGAGATTCACAAAACATTTAAAGATGATAAAGGTAATTTTCTCATTCTTGATGTTTCTGTTGATGATTTACATGTTCTACTGGTAAACTTATATGGCCCAAATCTGGATACACCTGCATTTTACACAAACTTATTTCAGCATATTGAGAATCTTTTTACGAACCAACATATTGTTCTTGAAGGTGGCTTTAATTTAATTTTTGATAGAGTTAGATTCAATGAATTACATTAAATAATCCCAAATCAAGACTTGAAGTGTTAAGACTACTTGAAATTTTCAACCTTCAAGATACTTTCCGTGAAAACAATCCGAATCTGAAAAAGTTCACATGGAGAAGGAAAACCCCAGTTAAACAAGCTAGACTTGATTTTTATTTTATAATCTCAGTTACATTACAAAATATGTCTCCAATGATTAAAATAGAAAACAGCTACAGGTCAGACCATTCCCCAGTTGTTTTATGTATAAAAAAGAATGAATTCCTAAAAGGTAAAGGAATATGGAAATTTAACAACTCCTTATTAACTGATAAAGAATATATAAAAATAGTAAAACATAAAAAAATAGTTATAGATATTAAAAAACATTACTCCTGTTTTGTGTATGATAAAGACAATATATCCTCTGTGCTGGATGATAATATACAGTTTATCATTAGCGACCAATTGTTTTTAGATACCTTGCTCATGGAAATAAGAGGAAAAACTATTTCATACTCGACTTATAAAAAAATTCTCTCTTGAAAGAGAAGAAATGCTGAAAAAGAAAATTTTACATTTAGAAAAAAATTTGACACAAGATTCTATTGAACAACTTGAGGATAAACATAATGAATTGGAAGAAATTAGGACTACTAGATTAAAAGGTCAATGTATACGATCAAAAGCAAATTGGATAGACCAGGAAGAAAAACCAACAAAATATTTCGCTAATTTAGAATCAAGAAACTATATTAATAAACAAATATTGGTAATCGAGAAGGAGAATGGATCAATTATTAGAAATCAACAAGAAATTTTAAGTGAATCAAAAAAATTCTATGAGAACCTTTATACAAGACAGGATATAGTAGAAACAGAAAATATACATGAAAAGCTGAAAAACGTAATATACCTAAACTAACCAAAGAAGAATCAGAAAATATTGAAGGCCCTATAAGAAACACAGAAGTTTTTAATTTTTTTAAAAACATAAAAAATGATAAAAGTCCAAGACCAGACGGTTATACGAGTGAATTTTAAAATTTTTTTGGAACAACATTGGATCTTTTATAACAAGAGCAAATAATAACTCAAATGAACTACTGCATTTTGCAGAATCAAATAAGTTAGGAATTATAAGTTAAACTTGCTTGCCAAAAGCTGTAAAACAAAAACAGTTCCTAAAAAATTGGCGTCCCATAAGTCTCCTAAATGTTGTTTACAAAATAGCATCAGGGTCCATTGCTAATAGAATTAAGTCATTATTAGACAAATTAATAAATAAGACCAAACTGGTTTTATCAAAGGAAGGTTTATTGGAGAAAATATAAGATTCATATATGATTTGATGAATTATACTGAAGTACATAGAATACCAGGTTAATAATGCTTATTGACTTCGAAAAAGCATTTGATACTATATCTTAGAAATTTATTTTTGAAACTCCTGATTTTTTCAAATTTGGACCACCTATTAAAAACTGGATAAAAACCTTTTACAATGGAACCAAATCATGTGTTTTACAAAATTGATTCACTTCTGACTATATTTATCTTCAAAGGGGCTGTAGACAAGGTGATCCCATTTCTCCATATCTTTTTTTATTATGCGCGGAGATTTTGGGGATTTTAATAAGAAATAATAGGGATATCAGAGGAATTGTTATAGATGGAATAGAATATAAGCTTTCTCAATATGCTGATGACACCTCTCTTATTTTTGATGGTTCACCTGAGTCAATGGATGGTATTTTGAGAGTTTTAGATTATTTCGCAGACTTATTAGGAATGAAAATTAATTACACAAAACTAAAATGGTTTGGATTGGGAGTAAGAAATTTTCAAGAAATGTATTTCACCACACAAGATGGAAACTAAATTGGAATAACTCAACCTTTAATTTATTAGGAATTAAATTCTCTGTAACTCTAAATGAGATGTCTAGCCTTAACTATGAGCCTAAACTGTCAGAAATTAAAAGAATTTTAAACCAATGGAAATTAAGGAAACTCACCCCAATTGGTAAAATATCAGTAATAAAAACATTGATTATGCCAAAATTAAACCATGTGGTACTCACTTTACCTAATCCAAACTGCTACTTTACAAAACTAAAGAAATTTACCAATTTTTATGGGGAAGTAAGATTCACAAAGTAAAAAGAAATACTATTATACAGTAATTAGAGGGGATGGGTGGGATGATTAGGACTCCGACCCCTTGTAGATCTATCCATGACCCATCACCAGAGTCTGTATGCCCACAGGTCTTTATACACATAATAAGGGTCATTATACGTATCACCTTGGTTTTTAAACTTATCACCAGGGTCAGTATACCTATCACCAGGGTCAGAATACGTATCACCAGGATCTATGTGCCCATCACCAGGGTCAGTATACCCATCAACAGGGTCTCACTACCCATCACCAGGGTCAGTATACCAATCAACATGGTCTCCTTACCCATCATCAGGGTCAGTGTACCTATCACCAGGGTATGTGTGACCATTACCAGAGTCAGTTTATTTATCACCGAGGTCTCTATACACACCCCCAGGGTGTAGTGTACGTATCATAATGATCAGTGTGTCATTAACCAGGGTCAGTATACCCATAACCAGGTTCAGTGTACCCATATTTAAGGTCTCAATACCTATTGACAGGGTCAGTGTACGTATCACCAGGCTCGGTGTGCCCAACACCAGGGTTTGTATAACCATAACCAGAGTCAGTATAACCCATCACCAGGGTCTCAATACCTACGTACGTACGTATCAACAGTATCAACAGGGTCTGTGTGCCAATCACCAGGGTCAGTAGACCCATCACAAGGGTCCCAATACCTATCGCCAGGGTTAGTGTGCGTATCACCAGGGTCCGTATGCCAATCAATAGGGTCTGAATGCATATCACCATGGTCAGTATACATATCACCAGGATCTGGTTGCCCATCACCAGGGTCTCAATACCTATCTTTTGATAGATATTGAGACCCTGGTGAAGGGTATACTGACTCTAGTTATGCGTATACAGACCCTGGTGATACATACACTGACCTTGGTTATAGGTAAACTGATACTGGTGATGGGTATACTGATTCTTGTTATGTGTATACAGACATTGCTGATGTGCACTCTGACCCTGGTGATGGAAACTAGTATACAGACCCTTGTGATGGCATATAGACCCTGATGATACGTACATGACCCTGGTGATAGGTATTGAGACCCTGGTAAATGTTATGTTGATTTCTGGTTATGAGTACACACCACCTAGTGATGGGCACACAGACCCTGGTTATACATACACTTACCCTGGTAATAGGTATTTAGACCCTGGTGATGGGTATACTGACTCTAGTTATGTGTATACAGACCACGGTGATGGGCACACAGACCTTGGTGAGGGGTCATGGATAGATCTACAAGTAGTCGGTGTCCTGACCACCCCTACCCCCATAACCCATGAAAAAAAAATGAAAAACAAAATAAATTATCCCAATCTCCTCCTCCTAACCTTAGATTTTTAAAATTGAAACTAAGCTTAGGTGTTTATAGAACTTGGTGAATGGCACAATATATGATATAATATTGGTTTATATATAAACCTAATTCTTTCTTACTAGCATATGTAATGAAATTATGACAAACTCCATTAATTGCCATTTAATATAATTGGATTGGGAAACACTTTTCTCCAAGGATTGTCTTTAAGGACAGTCATTGAAAGTAGAATTTAAAAGGTTATTTACCAGTTATTCTAGTATAAACATGATGTAAACTCAAAGACTTACTATTCTTGTTAAACTCTTATTTGAAAGCTTAAACATATAGTGATATACATATCCTTATAAATTTAACCGTAATGTATGTTTACTATTTACTGAGAAAAGTAACAAATGTTTTTAGATAACAAATACTACAGTTTTAGAGATTGTTCGAAAAAACAGAGCAACGGCTAATTCCATAAACAAAAGACATTGAGACATTGAGAACAATATCAATGGGAAAGGTATGCCAAAGAGAGGGGGGAGTAACGGGCACTGCTGCAGAGAAAAAAAAGGAGGAAGGAGAAGATTCGGGAGAGGGAGCAGATGGAAAGTGGCAGTGCATAAGTTTTGATTTTTTGATAAATACTATTGCATTCCTGTGGTTTTACCCTCTTTTGTGTCTGTTTGTGCAGATGCCGGAAACATTATTTCTTTTGGTAATTAAGCCATATGGCGGAATTCACTTTAGTATTATTTTAAGACCAGGAAGTCTTTGGGTTTTTTTTAGACTTGCTTATTGATATCTTAAATTTACTGAACTTGTGCATTTACAACAGAGCAGGCATAAATCCATTCATGAATCACTACAAGTGAGCATTACCTTCTTGCTTTTTAATTATAAATGTTTTCTTCATGAACTGCATGAGCAATAAAATAAGTTACAATTTAATTGTATTTTACTCATTTCTTTTTACTCAGGTATTTTTTGCCTTATATTGAATACAGTGGCCCAACAATAGCCCAATATTGTTCGTTACATTGGCTCAACAATAAGCCGATAAGTTGGTCCGATTAAGGGGCGATGAGCAAGTTGCCGTTGGCCCAATGTTAATTGCTTACAATGGCCCAACCGTACAAAAGTGACGTTTGCCCAATATTAAAAGAATACAGTTGCCCAACCATGGCCCAATATTGTATGTTACATTGGCCCAACAATAAGCCAACAAGTTGGTCTGATTAAGGGCCGATGAACAAATTGACGCTGGCCCAGTGTTAAATGCATACGGTGACCAAACATAAGGAACATTGTTGGCCCAACAAAGGTCCAATGACGTCCTGCTATATGGGTCAGCTTAGGGTTTAGACTTCAAAATGAAGCTTAAAATGCAAACATGATACTCTCTGACATCTCAATCTAAGGGATCTGGGACTCAGGTGATCGTCAAGGCCTGGGGGTCTCTTGTTTTTATTTTAATACAAGCGTTCCATGATGATCTGTATATTTGAACATTTTACTCTGTATTTTTTAAGTAATGTGCAATATCCTGCGAAAAAAGCATAACATTAAAAACCCGCGACTCACCTTAATAGAAATAATGGGTAGGTTAAGGATTACGTTTTCAGGGTTTGAGATTTCAAAATATATTTTTACAAAGTTCAATACCTGTTGTTTTAAAAAAGATGTTTTAAAAAAACAAAATAACAATGTTATAATCAAATATCGATATTGATATACATGTTTTGTTTATTTGATGAAAATATGCTACGACAAAGGTAGATTAATATTGAAACAGAGGAAATTCGGACTAATTTTTTTCATTTTCTTTTTTTCTCTAAAATACTTTATGTAGCAATGCAGGGACGTATATGCTTACGGGATTGGCAACTCTCACAAGTCTCGCCGAAATCACGCGCGGTACGTGATTTCGTAGGTCATTTTTAACTTCATATATCTATGATGTTACCATGTATATCATTATAAAACCTTTAAAAATCTATCTTAAAATTATTTAAGAATTGTTATTTGTACTTTATTACCCTGATCTGATCATAATTACGACGGAATTCTTAAAACCTCGAGACCCGTTTTTCGCCCCATTTCCGAGATTACGTAAAAATCTATGTTTATTTTCTTTATATCTTAATTAGTTTACAGCATATGATTTAAAAAAGTATGAAAAACCTATCCCTTTTAAAAACAGGAAATAAATAATCTAATAAAAACCGACATATTTAACAGGAATTGAAAAGAGTTTTAAAAACTTGTCAAGACGCACGTGATAGTTTGGGAAGTAAACATGGCGAATGTAGAAGTTGCCAATCCCGTTAGTATGAAAAAAAATGACAATAACAACCCGTCAACCATTTCAAAAATCCATAGAACGAATTACAAATTCAAAGCAGAGCAACACGGACCTCCAAGATAGAGGTAGGATCAGGTGCCATGGAGGAGTGAGCATCCTCTGCTGACCGCTCACACCCGCCGTGTGCTCTATGTCGTAATCGGGGAAATAAAAACCGCAAAAGTTCGTAGACAAATAGGTAATTATATACGTCCCTGAGCAATGTAATTGCAAAAAATTAAGTTTCTACATGTTTTTCATATCATTTAATATTTTATGGTTGTATCATCTCGTGTATAATTTTATATCACTGGCTGGCACGCGATTGGAAAAAACCCTTAAAAAACCCATAAAATTAATTCCAGATAGAATATCTCGAAAATTTTATCATTGACCTTATATAATGTTAATGTCGATAGAATACAGAAAATAAATATAGTTTAAGGCAATCAATGGTTTGGGGCCTCTATTAGTCTGTTTTTTGTGATAATCGATCAAAAATGGGTATGATTTTGAAATTGATAGAGGAAATTTGGGCTAAATTAAATTCAAAACATGAACTTCAAACAATTCATTGAAATATGAAATTAGTAAAGCTATTCGTATTTTATCATTTTCCAACCAACAAATTGTTTATTATATCTAATAATTTCAAAATAAAGAAAACCGTCGAAAGGGTAAACAATTTTGACAATTTTTTCAATAAACATTCAGAGGTCACCAGCGTTAAAAGTAGTTCATTGACCTGCTTACTTGGAAGTGAAAAATAGCACCACAATAGTAGGGCTACAATGTACAAAAAGTAGTTTTTCGTTCCTATTAGTGGAATTTTTGTCGCCCCTGAGTAAATGTAATCCTTAAGGCAAATCCGATTTTATTGATCAAGGAAATGATGGTCACTTAAAAATTGACATTCGTCTATCTTTTGTTTTGAATATGTGTTTCACAAATTGAAAGTTATCTCTTGTGACGTCACAAATTCGGAAAATCAAGAACGATAATCACGATACAATTGTCTAAAAGTTAGTTGGCAACTTTGGTCTTTTATTTCTTATAGTAAATGCTCAAAAACATTTTGTCCAATATTTTTGTATGAATAATTAATGGTAAAAGTTGATATTTATTAGAAAAAAATACTGTAAAAATCCGTTCCGTCTCCTATGACCTGTAAGTTTTTATGATTTAGGTTAGAAATCAAGTTAAAAAGGACATATTTCGTTAGTAAAGAGTGACTTCATAATGCTTATTGTGACGTCATATTGATAAAAGGAAATTTACTCACTTGATCGTTATTTTGCGGGTGTGGTAATGCAACTTAATCGAACGCTGAGAGTTGCCTTATCATACCCGCGGAATAAAATGGTACACAAAGTTACTGTCATTGAGGACTGGTTTTACCATATATTGGTTTGCTGTCTTATCGCAGAGGAAAGACCATCTTAATGACATTGACAAGTTATTCAAGAGTTTTACATTTCTGATTCTTAAACAGAGTGCTTTTTTCAGGGTAAGCCTGAAATAAGTTTGTAAATTAGCAGAAAAATACAGAAGACTAAGTGTTAAGGTTATGTTATTTAAAGTAATGAATTGCATAGAATATTGACCTTGTACAAGACATTTTATAAATAAGTCATATATTCAAAACACAATTTTTGAATACTTATCACATTATTTACAACTCAAATTGAGGTAATGTTAGTCTAAAACAGCATTATTATGTTCGGAAAACTACATAGATATACCGGCAAAAGGGGATTTTCCCCTATCTTGTTTTGCGAACGTGTGCATAAAGATCAAACCAAAACATTAGGCAAGCTAGTAAAGTTTGTAACCGACGCGTTGAAGTTCGGTTCATAAAAGTATGGATGCCAACTTTAGTTTTTATTGCGCATGTTTTTGCGCATTCTCGTAAAATATAGTGCATTTATATATTTTATAAAATTATTTCGCTACGATTAATCAAATTAAACACCATTACCAAAATACATACAAAAATGATAAGATTTTTTAAGTAATTTTTTTTACAGCGAATTACAGATACCAGTAGAGTTTTTTCAATAGCTTGTTAGACTGCTCAATAAGGTATTCATATTGGTCAGCAAGGTATCACATTAGGTTTAAATCTAGGTCATGTGATATCTTAGGTAAGACAGCAATAAAGTGAGTTATATCCATTAAACATTTGCACATTTGAAGCTTCTTTTGTTGGGAATATTTTATCCATGCTATCCTACATAATTGGTATAAAAGTTTGAACTAATTAAACAGTCACAGCACAAAAATAATATAAGTTCTGTATGTTGAACCAGGAATTGAGGAACCAAAAATGTCTTAATGGTTTTTGCAGAAAAAATTACTTTCTTTTTAAGGTTATACTTTTCTCTTTTGTTTGTTTCTTCAGAAATGTCTTTTGAATAACATTTTTGAAAAAAAAATTCAAAGTTTCTCCAAGCAGAATTGATACTCTAGGATTCAGTGCTGTCCAGGTGAACTTTCTTTTTAAAAGTCTATGAATTGAATAACTAACGGTTCACTTTGAATAATCAGAAGGATTACAAGTAAAACTCTGGCCTAAAAAGATGATAAGTATATATGAAAAATTAATTACAAAATTGTAATTAAAGAACTCTCTATTTCTTGATTCCTCGAGTCTTTATCACTCCTTTGTTTTGAAAAGTGAAGGGGACTACATAAAATGTCATTTAAAATATTACCCTTTATAAGTCGAACTTCGTTTCCTGTGTTACGTATCCCGTCCGCTAAAAGTGTACTTAAGGATTATTAGAGTGTGGTTCTAAAATACGAAAAAAGCAAACAAACCTTCTACGAATCTTCCTGGGGTATTCTGAAACGACGGAGAATAATGTTATGTCTTTGCGCATGTGCTAATAATAAGGGCCATGTTATACTTCCCAAATTCTTTATAAACTAGATAAATGATCATTAGCATAAACAACATACATGTAAACATTCAATATACATTTATATAATCTTGATTGTCGGGAATGAAATCCTAACACAAGTATGTTTAATACTGAAATGATTCATTCTACTACTCTTTTATTACTCCGCATACAATGATACCGCGGGGAAAATATTATGTCATTCGTTATATCATTTAACAATAATGAATAATTCTGCTATTATTAGCAACAAGGATGTATCTTTTAATACACATACTATGGATATTTTCTAAAAATCTCTTAACAATGGGGCATTTCCCATATCAATTGATAAATTGTTTCTTCCTTTTCTTTACAAAAAGCACAAAAATTTGTATCTGTTATACCTATTGTGTACAGAATACTATTAGTAGTTAACATTGATTATTTACTCTATATTGGAACCACTGCATTTGTGTCCTGCGAATCAGGACGATAATAAATTAAGATATTAATATTTTCCCATTGTAATTCCTTACTCAGTATTTTAAAATACCTAGCCCACTTATCTTTACCCCTTGGTTTTACTACTGATTTGTTCAAAATATCATACAGGTTTTGATCCTTTCTTTGTACAAACACCAAAATGTTACTATGACAATTGGTCTATTGATTAAGTCGTTTCTACAAAAAATTTTACCTCTCCAAGTCTGCTAGTATTGTTCTCTTAAACCAATGTATGTTTTATGGTTTGTTTTAATACTAAATATCTTTTGAAGATAATCCATTGTTTAAAAATTGCTATTTTCATCTAAAAGATCAATTACATGAGTTAATCCTTTTTCATACCAGTTTTCAAAAAAATTGCTTGCTTACCAATTCTAAAATTGTTGTTACAACACACAGTTTAACATACATATTCATTCCAATCATTAATTTCTAATATTTCTTGATAAGCATTAACAGTTTTTCTTAGTTCGCAGAACCAGTCAGTGTCGATTGCGCTTTGTAGAAAAAAATTCAGTTTTGAGTCATTTATTATCATTGACATTTGTCCTTATCCCTATTGACTTTAAAGAACTCTCTATCAATCATTTTGAATCCACCATTTGAATATTCCTGGGTTATAAATTTTCTTTTTATTTATCGACATTTGAATTCCATTGAAAATTAATAAACACATTATTTAAATGCTTCAAAAAAGCTAACTTCTGGGGTTGGCAAAGAGATTAAGAGATGATTAAGCTGTGAATTAATTAGTGATTTTATTAAAGTGACTTTATCAATCGGTGTTTAGTTTCTCTTTTTCCACTGCTCTACAATTGATTGGATTTTAACTATTTTAAAATGTGACATTGATCGGAATTTGTGCGAAAAGACAAACATAAACTATGAGTTTTTTACTTTTGTCTGATTTTGATCGTAGATTTGTTAAGATATCTACTTAAAATCTTACGTGATTCCTATGTATATATATATGTATACTTTAAAACCGTAGAATGTAGATCCTTTCCATTTCCCAACATCTATGTGAAGCGGAAACTTAGGTCTTGTCGATCTTAAAGTTCAAATTTATTTCGATTCAAATTCCGGATATTTAGGACTTAATTTTGCTGATTATTGATTAATTAACGCAAGTAGAAAAAATAAGTCCCAATTAGGCATTTTAAGTATAATGTTTATAATATCTAAAACAATTGACTGTTCTAACCCGATTTACCGACGCTAAAGCACAACACATCGAGTCATAATGTTCATATAGTACATGTAGTATAGATGAGGTGAATCACTGATTATTACAATCGTGGCGTGTTGAAATCTATAAATCATATAGCTGGGATTTGATCAGGTCCTGACCATAATGATCGCTTATAATTCTCAAAGATGTTTCCTTATTCTTTAATTAAATAGCGTATTATCTATTCAGCAACCAAAATGTAAAGGGAATTGCATAAATAGGGTTTTGTTTAACACTGCATAATTACTTCCACGTGATATTGTTTAATATCTAGGTCATTAGTCAGCCCGCGGGCTGACTAATTAAGTTAGGATGAAACTTCAATTGCGCCTGCGTAAATTGGAATTGTGGGAAGGAATTAGACAGTTCATGTTCGCGAAATTCGAATAAGTTATGAAACTGGTCAGTTTCTAGGTCAAACTGCGCATCGATGACGTCTGTAGCAACAGTCCGGAGTCTGCGTATATCTTTCCGACTCTCTTAGTGAGATTGAAAAGTGAATATATTGGTAGTGGTTTGCGACGAGACCATGAAATTCAGAGAGCTATGTTTGCAAAGTTACAACTTTAAGTATTAAGTAGGTGTGCAGTCATACATTGCATGTACACCGCTACACGCTTATCTCCTCACCTACATGTACAGTCATAAATATAAGGGTGCAAACTAAATGTGTACCCCAATATTATTATTGTTCTGGAAACTATTTATCTTGTATTCACTTTTGACCTAAAAATTAAAATTCCGCTGGCTGACTTTCTTAGCTTTTTAAAAAGCTAACCTTGTTGCACCTTAGGTTAAGATGCCGTAACTAAACTTCTGCATGTGGATGGCGGGGATCTATACAATAGTTGGACCGATGCCAAAAAAATATATACATAAATAAAGAGAGGAGGAACTTGTCTTTTGGGGGGTGTAAGCCGACCAATGATTTTGAAGCTTTGTCTTTTATAAGAGATATCTATACAAAGTTTTTCAATTTGTGTAGAGATTCACGTGTCAATCTGTTCTCTTTGTAATGTTTAATTCGCTGACGGTTTGGTTATGAAATGAAAAAATGACAATAACAAACCGTCAACCATCTCAAAAATCCAGAACACGAAATACAAATTCAAAGCAGAGCAACACGGACCTCTAAAAGATAAAGGTAGGATCAGGTGCCATGGAGGAGTGAGCATCCTCTGCTGACCGTTCACACCCGCCATGTGCTCTTTGTCGTAATCGGGATAAAACGGAAAAGTCGGTAGACAATTAGGTGATTAATAATGGTCTAACAACTAGTATGAAAAACGCCAGCCAGCATGCGACCAAGTGGAAGATTGTTTGCTGACAAGGTCGTTGTATCGACCATAGAACTTACGAAAAGATGACTTCAAACGAGACTGTTGATAGTCCTGTTTCATCAACTTGTTTATCAGTAGTTTGCTAAACTCTGGCTACACCTGGTGAAAAGTATACGTAAAATTTTGTACAATAAGTGGCTAAAAAACCTTTCTATCTTGATATCACGAGTCTTGATCCTTTTCGCACACAGTCATGAGGTCGTTAAAAATCGTAAGGACAACAGTAAATGTCATAACCCTTTACATATGGAGGGTTTTTCCTATGTTACGTATCCCGTCCGCTCTAGGGGTATCTAAGAATTATAAGAATGTTCTTTCCAACACACAAATAAAGCACAAAAAGCTTCGACAGGTCTTCTTATGGAATTGAAAAATGTTATGTCTGCGCTGTCAACAGTGGAAATATACTTTTTGATATTCCATTCAAAATTAGATAGAGGCTCATTATTATGAAAAAATGCATTGATTTTATACATCAAATCAAACAGGTCAATACCGATATGCAGTAAGTATGTTCCCTTTGTAACGCTTTATTCGCTTACGCTCGAGTTATCAAAGTCATCAAGTAAAACTCTGGCTTAAACACGTAAAAAGTAAAGGCCCACCTTCAGTACAAATTGTAGTTTAAAGAACTCCCTATCTTGATTTCATGAGTATTGAGTCTTTTCACACCTTTCTTTTTAAAGTCAGGAGGACTACATAAATGGCATTACCATTTACCTACGGAGGGTTTTCTTGTCTTACGTGTCCCGTCCGCTCTAAGAGTATTGAGAATGATTAGAATGTTAGTCACAAAACACGAATAAAGCACAGAAAACTTCCAAGTGTCTTATGTTATTAATGGAGATGGATTATGGAGAGAATTGAGAAGGCGTTTATGTTTTTACGCATGCGCTGTCAATAGAGGAAGCACATGCATTTTTACCTTAGTTAGTCAGCCCGCGGGCTGACTAATTATGTTAGGATGAAACTTCAATTGCGCTTGCGTAAATTGGAATTGTGGGAAGAAATTAGACAGTTCGTGTAAGAGAAATTCGAAGAAAGTTATAAAACTGGTCACTTTCTAGGTCAAACTGCGCATCAATGTATTGGAAGACTGTCAATGGGAATCGTCTGCAGCTACAGTCCGGAGTCCGCGTATATCTTCCCTGACTCTCTTAGTGAGATTGGAAAGTAAATATATTGGTAGTGGTTTGACCATGAAATTCAAAGAGCTATGTTTGCAAAGTTAATAAGTAGGTGTGCAGTCATACATTGCATGTACACCGCTACACGCTTATCTCCTCACCTATACATGTACAGCCATAAAAATAAGGGTGCAATTTAAATGTGTACCCGCATATTATTATTGTTATGGAAACTATTTATCTTGTATTTTAATAGATTGTGTATTCACTTTTGACCTAAAAATTAAAATTCCGCTGGCTGACTTTCTTAGCTTTTTAAAAAGCTAACCTTGTTTCATATTAAATTGGATAAAAAAGCATTATCATCAACTTCATAAACATTTTAAATGCATTTATTTTATACATCAAATGATGGAGAAAATTACTGAAATGCATTTACAGCAGTGAACGGAGCTTTGTTCTGGTTTGATATGAACGAAAACGTGATACATGTGTAATAGTATGAAAATTGGTAATTTAAAAATGTAGATACATTTCATTGAAATACACTAAAACTATTAGGTTATTTGCGTTACACATGTATGCAAAACTTGATGCACCCTTTTTATCACAGTCACCAGGTATACCTAAAAAATACAACAGTTAGTCATATGACTCATTTATAACACACACCAAATACTAGATACATATTATTACTTTGCTTCGCCTCGTCATCTATGATATTGATCAACCCAATATATTTCTGTAGTCAGTCAGTAACAAACCTAATAAGTGTTTTGTTTTCCCAAGGACTATCAAGTGACATATTTATTCACAGATAGCGATGATCTACGCAAAGCCATGTACAAGATACCTAACATCTCGTCCAATTTAACTCATTTAAACACTTCAAAATTATCAATCTCACATTTCAAATAGTCTTAAAAAATATTCGCTTCATCCATGTTTTCTTACAATGTTTTGTTGCTATTCAATTTTAAACGTTTTCTCCTTTTCCTCAGCAGAGATTTGAGCAAATTTCGACGCTACATTTTGTTCTGCTCCAGACACAACAATGTAACGTCAATATTCAAAGGGCAACTACTCTAATTTTAAAAAATTTAAAGGGCAACTACTCCAAATATTTTAAGATTATTATTATTACATATTGGGCATTATTGGTCAAAAGCAAAGAGAACATTACTATGTACAAATATTTGTTTTCACAACAATGTAACAAAAGTTATAAAAGTTTGTTGATAGATTGTGTTTAAGACAATTTTAATAGTGCGGGCTTCAATATGTCTGGCACGGCTAACATTTTGTCATTGTAAAATGGTTAACTGCTATTGTAAATCAGAGACTAAAAGACTATTTTGTTCAAATATGGTCTAATATTATATACTGTTCTTCAGAATTAAAGGTAAAGTGTAAAACAAGTGAAAAGCTGTCAATGTGACAGCAAACCGGGTTTTCTTTTATGTGAACTGTATCCATAATCCATTTGTCAACCCTGAATTGATAAACAATACCTATCCAGAGAAATAGTGTATGAATAACTGACAATAACAAACCGTTACCCATCTCAAAAATCCAGAAAACGAAATACAAATTCAAAGCAGAGCAACACGGACCTCCAAAAAGATAGAGGTAGGATCAGGTGGCATGGAGCAGTGAGCATCCTCTGCTGACCGGTCACACCCGCCATGTGCTCTTTGTCGTAATCGGAAAAAAAACCCGGAAAAGTCGGTAGACAATTAGGTGATTAATAATGGTCTAACAACTAGTATGAAAAACGTCGTCAGTAAGCATGCGACCCAGTGGAAGATTGTATTTGCTGACAAGGTCGTTGTATCGACCATAGAACTTCAAACGAGACTGTTGATAGTCCTGTTTTATCAACTTGTTTGTAAGTAGCTTGCCTCGTCTTAGAAACTGTTCATACGAAGAGCATGCCCTTGCGTATCGAATTAACTGAGAGACAAAAACACCATAAGCAGGTGATGAAGGTATATTGCTACAAAAGTAAGGAAAGTTGACTATAGAAAAATTGAAGTCATCGCGTTTATCATAAAGTTTTGTTGTTAGGTTACCATCAATGTCCATTTCCAGTAAAATATCCAAATATGAAACAGATGACGTAGAATCTGTGGTATCTTTTATTTCAAGTTCACTCGGATATATCGAGTCGACGTAAGTATGGAAATAACAATTGTTAATTGTTAATACGTCGTCGATATACCTGAATGTTGAGTTGAAGGCCACAGCAAGTGATTTATTTTTTTCACGTACAAGTTTTTGAATAAATTCTGCTTCATAAGAATACAAAAATAGGTCGGCTAACAATGGGGCACAATTGGTGCCATTGGAATTCCAACAGATTGTTGGAAGACTTGATTTCCAAAAACTACATAGATGTTGTCTATCAGAAACTCAAACATCTTTTTAATGTCAACTTCAGAGTACTTATGTGTGCAATCAGAATGGTTTTAAACAAAATAATTGTTTAGATTTCCAATGACAATGTAAACATTTTTACTACTTCCATTTTTCTTGAAAAAACAAGTGTCGATGATATCAAAAAGCCTAGATTTTAATTTGTCGTGGGGAATGGTTGTATAAAGCGTTGAAAAATCGTACGTTTTGATGCCATTGATTTTGTATCCAATATGCAATATTTTGCACGAAAATGACTAAGTTCAACAGTGTGTATTTGTCTTTTTTAAAATTATCAAAAATCAAAATTCAAGTAATATGCACATTTCTGATATATGTCAAATTGATCTGCAAAACATTAACTTCCTATATTGAAAATTGTAGGAGGAGTTATCCGTTCAATAAGGATACCCTATATGCAATATTATGCGAGGAAATGACTAAGTTAAACAGCTAGTTTTTTTCATTAATTATCAAAAATCAAACTTCAAGTAATATGCACTTCTCTGATATATGTCCAACTGATCTGCAAAACATCAACTTCCTTTCTTGAAAACTGTAGGAGGAGTTATCCGTACAATAAGGGTACCCTATATGCAATATTCTGCTAGAAAATGACTAAGTTCAACCGCTGGTATTTTATTCAAAAATTATCAAAAATCAAAATCCAAGTAATATGCTTCTTTCTGATATTTGTTCAAGTGATCTGCAAAACATCAACTTCCTATCATGAAAACTGTAGGAGGAGTTATCCGTACAATAGGGGTACCCTTTTGGCAGCCGCCCGCCAGCTATTTTCACCATTTCAATAACCGGATTTTTCCTTTGGAAAACCCGGTTAAAAAAAACTAATTTTGGCTATGAGAAGTATCCAAATATTTCACCTGTAAAACTAAGAAAATCCTTAATCAAATTTTCTTACATCAAACCGTCTTCTTGTAGAGATATGTAAATGGTACAATACCCCTTCAATGAGGCTGGGGGGTGGCTGCCATTTTAAAGCGTTTTTATCTCTACACAAAAAAGATTTTCACTTTAATGTTCTATAGCTCTTACATTGTACTGAATTTGTCTTTTGAAAGAAATGGATGTGATGGTATTGAAACATTATTTAATGAGTCATTTGATGGTAAACAAGGGGTTACAAGATGCAAAAAAATAATTTCGGCTGTTTTTCAGCATTTTCTAACTTTTCAAAGGTAGGTAACTTGTAAAACTCCAAATATTTTGTTCAAAAATTTTCCTTTTATTAATACTTTTTTTAATTTCACCATCGAAATTTTTTTTAATGCTCAATCTTTATTACACATGTATTGATTAATATTATGTTAAAATTTGGAAATAATCGTGTGACTACTTTTTTTTTTTTTGTTTTACATATTTGCATTTTTGTGACATATATATTTTTGGTAAAATTGTGATATTTTTCTTTATAACAAATAATGTTAAGTTTTTATTATTGTGTTAATTTTTTGTGATGTATTGGTATGTTTTTTGCCATTATTTATATGGTCAATACAACGACCTTGTCAGCAAATACAATCTTCCACTGAGTCGCATGCTGACTGACGTTTTTCATACTAATTGTTAGACCATAATTAATTACCTAATTGTCTACGGACTTTTGCGGTTTTTATTTTCCCGATTACGACAAAGAGCACACGGCGGGTGTGACCGGTCAGCAGAGGATGCTCACTCCTCCATGGCACCTGATCCTACCTCTATCTTGGATGTCCGTGTTGCTCTTCTTTGAATTTGTATTTCGTTTTATGGATTTTTGAGATGGTTGACGGCTTGTTATTGTCATTTTTTTCATTATATTTCATATATTTTTCATAATTTTTTTTTACATAACCTGCAATTTCTTCAGATGCTATACATGATAAAATAAACGATGATTGTGATGTGGTCTTTCACATTAAAATGTAAATTAAGATTATGTGAGACATTTCTGCAAATTTTGTGAATTTTGGAGAATTTTTTTTTAACCCCCCCCCCCCCAGCCTCCTTAAACGCGAGACTATGTCTATTGTGCGACAAAGGACTCATTAGTTAAAAATTTCATTATATTTTAGAAAATATCTAAATACAACATATTGTTAAAGACAAAATGTTTAAAAGTTCTCAGAACTCATGTCAAATCTCTGAGAAAATTGTTTTTATTTACAGGTATTTCAAATATTTTCGATGTTGTGTGTTTCCCTCAGTTGTTTTCTTAATCTGATCATTTATATCAACGTGTTGCAAAAATATGAATTCTGTTATACGTCCATTTTTACTATCTTTTTTCTGCATGACAATGAATGATTGTATGCTTCCGAATATTTACTTTGGCTGAAATATTTTATCAGATTAATTTAACCATTAAATACACATAATATTATAGATAAGGACATTTATTTGTAGATAAAACATGAACATCTGATCTTTATTGGAATCTGAAATTTTGTATATCAAATCTCGTATTTTGAATCTCGAATCAGGTTTTGACTTTCCGTATACACACTTAATGCAATACGAACTTAATTAATTGTTGATATACAAGCATTGCTTACCTGATATGAGAGTTGAATGACTAAACATGCAAGTTTATTTCCAAGGTTTCTGTAAAATTTATCGACATGTCACATTCTCATTTCCTATTCTAATTTTCGTCTGCAGATTGTTTTCCATCTCTTCTAATTTTTGTAATAGCATTTTTTCAACACTTTTTCTCATTTGCTGTTGTACTTTTTAATACAACACATTGCTGAATTCACGCACCTTTGCTGTCTATCATCTGAATAATCAATTAGAACTTCCATCATCAAAATCCAAATCAAAAGATGGAAAGGTTTTCCCATTGCTGAGTTATCGCTCGGGTCCGCCCTAATTTTAAACAATCGTATGCTCAACTGATTTTGATAAATCAAAACATAATTAAAAGTAAGATTTCGTTAACAACAGAATAGCAATTAAATCATTTCTTGAATTAGTGGGATGTAACAAAGTTATACAATGTTACAAATAGTTGATTAACAAAATGAATAAATATAGCACTGTTCTCAAAAAGATAACACAGCATTTTGAAGTAATGTAAATAGTTAAAAATATTGATTAAGGTATACTATGTAAACAACAATAGAAACTTAGCGGAATTCTTACGTTAAATTAAAAGTCAATGAGGGCTAAAAATTAGAAAACAAGGGGATTGAAAAAAATTTGCAGAAGAGTTTCAGATTATATTGTACCGCAGACAAAATAATCAGCATCAAAAGTATGTTGTTTTTCCTCGGAAATTTTGGAGACAAGTTTTCTGATTTGGTTACCGAACCAAATACAGAGAATCAGAAAGAACATGAGTTAATTTGCATGCAGAATGCTGTGTACATGAATAGTCAGTTTTACAGCGATCTTTACTAAGGTTTTAAAGAAAAGACACACATGAACTGAATAAGTTTGCTACTTTTACAGAAAGTAATTGTAGACTTTTCAGAATCGATTTGTTTAGATGTCGATCCATAATGCACGACTCTTAAACCTCGATCATCTTCATGTATAATCAGGAAATGATAACGCTCCGAGCAGAATTTTCACATCATCTATACTTATAAATTAAGACATTTTGTCAATAAACTACGAAATGTCTGCACAAGAGTATTTGCTAACACCTTTAGTATTTCATCACATGTGAGTTGATGTCCGTAAGCTATAATTGAAATTTACCTTATAAGTAATTATTGAGAAATAAATTAAAAACCTACTTTCATTTTCGATAAATCAGCCCGAAATAGCAAAAATTAGAGTAAGGTGGTGGACACGCTTTGGCGGATCCAAGTCAGTGGGAATTAGCTTCAAAATATATGATTGCAATTAAATAATATGAAATGATTACGAAAAGAGTGAGTATATTTACTGGGAACCTATTTAGGGTATACATAGAAATTAAGATACGACAAATGTTGAATAAATTAAATGAGCCAATTTGTTTCTTGAATGCGGGATTTTAGTTTTGATGAATAGAACTTTTCAGAACGGGGTAACTAAGAACGCAGGTTGACTAATCAACATCATGGCGGAAAGTGTATGGCGAGTTAATCATCGGGCAGTTATCTTGGATATGACGACTTTAGTTTAAGATAATCAAAAAAGTATGTTTATACTTATCTAGCATTTTTAAATTACAAACATTTTTATACCACCGCAGATTAGTAGTAAACCATATACATTAATTTGTGAAACATAAACAAATCGTGTAAACTACTCTACGTCTGTATGAATATATGATGTATGCATAAAACGAGGAATTTGAATCGGGTCGGGTAAAGTTGCAGACTTTAGTCTGAAATCCTTTATGAGACAGTGATAATAGTTATAGTGAAATTTTGGCTTAAAGACCTAAAGAACAAAATTTAGAAAAGAGAAATGACGCACATGAAAAAGTTTGCAGTTTTTTTCAGTCATCTGCAACAAAAAGAATAGAGGCCGTATACATGAAGCATTGTATCATATTTCAAAATGTTTAAAGTGTTTATTCCCGCGCTTGCGCGGGATATTATCTAGTAATACTTAAAAGAATGATTTCTTATTCCTTAAAAAAAAGTATTTTCTATTTGGCAACCTAAACATAAACAAAATCATGGCATTAACCTTGTTTTCAAAACAATAAGTTGGGAACTCTATTTCGCATATTACTTTAAATTTGTATTGTTTATCGGAGACAACTAACTTAAGTAAGCATTGTTAATATCCAAATAAAGTCGGCGCACAAGAATCTGAGTTTGCAAGAATCAACTGTGGTTTAATTAAGGAACAAAGAATCATTCTTTGAGTATTATAAGATGATCAAATACGGTCGGGAGTGATCCAATCTGCATGACACTGGAAAATGTAAATACATGTCTGTAACCTCAAAATGCTACAGATTGATAACACAATTATTTTAAGAGTTGAAATTTATTTTTATTCTTACTATTAAAACACTTAAAAGCTCTCTGGAGGGCCATGGGAGGAAAATTGGTTTGAACATATTTTGTTGTATATTTACACAATGGGATTGGGCACAAGTTCCATAACTTATTAAGCCCTCTGCCTAGAAAGGAGGAAAATTGAAAGATAGTTTTATTTCAAATGATAATGCATACATTTCAATATAGTTATATTCATTTAGTTATATTGTATATTATAAAATACTAGCAATAATATCAGAAAATAATGGCATATAGCAGAAATCGATTATCGAAAAACTATTATACGCAGTTCAACATGATGTTATATCAACATTTATTCTATCTATCTATCTATCTATCTATCTATCTATCTATCTATACGTACAGGTTCATATTATATTAAAAATAACATACAATTAACGCTTGACAAATCTAGGGAAATAAAATGGTGTTATTAATAATCTTTGTATCATTGAATGGTATGAATGCAACGCTTAAAGCTGACATGAATTCATAATTACATGTAGAATGTTTATATATAAAGAAGATAATGATAATAAAAAATTAAAGCTATAAATGACCAAGATTTTTTTTTGTGTTTACGTTATCAAATAAATAGGAAGGTAATACATGTTAGAGAAAGTATTCTTTAGTAGCAAGTTCTTCAGTAATGCAGGTCTTTGTCAAGCTATTGGAACTGTTCTGATAACGATGACAAAACCAAGACTAATTAGGAAACTTAATCATGCATATGAATAACCTACAAATTGAATAATATCATTAAAGGGGCATGGCCACGATTTTGATCAAAATTTATCTTTCCATTTTTAATGTTGACAATACTTCTATGTGGAAATTTATTTAGTCAACCAAACTATTGAGTGCCAATCGCTGAGTTTACAACAATATTTTGAGCTCGCAATTCTTTATTATGTAAACAAATCTCAGGTCAGATTTTTTGTTTATATTTTGAATGTCGAAAAGATTATTTTAAATTCAGACCTAAAATGAATGTCACAAACGCTAAGAACTGTTAATTTATGTTACAAACGAGTCAGTAGATAGAAAAATAAGTTAGAAAAAGAATGTATTTACCGGTGTATTGAACCAATTTAAACAGCAACACAAAGCACGAGCATTGTTTACATAACAAAGAATTGTAGGCTCTGTATCTTGCTTAAAACTCTACGACTGACACTCAAAATATTCCCTAGAGATATGAAATTCTAGCATGTGTTCAACTTGAATATGGCAGAAAAAATTCAATTGTTCATTCAAATTGCATTTATTTTTACTAAAGCATTGTAAACACAAAAAATAGAAGAAAAAAATTTGATCAAAATTGTGACCATATGCATGCCCCTTTAAGCCTACTATACTATATCAGGTGACTGACAAGATGAGTTTCTGAATTAGCTACACATAAAATGATTTTATATGCAGATCAATTTAATGTAAAATAGTTGGTAGAATGTGAAGAAAAAATAGTTATTATCTAAATGACTTGATTGAAGTTTTAATACTGACTTTGGAAAGGATAACAACAACTTTTTAAATTTGCCTAGTGGATTAATTCTTAAAGAAAACATACTGTGAAATTCTTGGCACTATAAAAATAGTTAAATGTTTTTTTTGGTTTCAGTATCAGTCTTTCATTTTGAGTGTTGTGAACAATGTATTGAAAGCAAAAAATGGAAAAAAAAAGATGAATCTTACGCATTTATTTAATTTCTTTAATGATAAAAATAGCTTTATTCACGGTCAATTTTGGAGAAGAAAAACACCACACTGCGCTGCATTCAGTTGCCATGTGCTATTGTCCGTTGGGGTCCAAGCGTGGCTAAAATGGTGATCAACCTCATTTCTTTTAAATCGTTGAATTCATAATAAATTGCAGTAAGAACCTCGCTTTAAAGTGTTTAATATGCAACTTTTTCGTCAAAAATCTTCTTGGGAATTAAAACAAAACAAAAATTACCAGTATTTGTGGTCGTCTTTACTTTTCAGAAGTCAGAAATATACCATTAAAGTGTCAAAAAGATCAAACACTGTTCAATACACACCTCGTAAAAAAAATACAAAAACATTGTGTAATACTGGGCAAATCAAAAATACACTCATTTCATGTATATATATTTTACATATACAAGTAATCAGTGAGTAGACGGAAAAAGAAAAGAATATTATTTCAGTGTATGGTTTACAAATTATTTTATGAGTGTACATCAGGCCATCATTAAAAATATCTATGCTTCCCCTAACCCGACCCTATATTTTAAAGTTGGGTAGGTAGGTAGGTAAATAATTTTTTTGCTAGGGCATAATTGAAAATACATTATAAATTAAAATGAAAAAAAAATCAATTCTTAATTAATTACAAAACTAAAAAAAAAAAAGATTTTACCAGTTGTAAAACAAACTGTCATACTTGTACTTATGGAATGTAAAACAAATTTAATATTGAATTCACAATTTGGTATTGTTTATCTTAAATTCACACATGTTTGATTCAATGACTAGATGTGCATGAATAGATTCATTACCATTTGTATGTTAATGTACATGTTAACCTATATTTAAATTTCATTTAATGATAATGTACATACTTCAAAGTATCAATTAATTTTTCAAAATTTGGTTTATAAAATGTCTAAAAGTATATCAAAACAATACTATTTGATAAACTTTATGTACTTTATTAAATGTAAATGTTTGTGAAGCCATATTTAATGATTCTACAATATCAAGTTTACACAAAACACTACACTTGCAGAGAATATTCTTCTTTGAAAAGGAAATAGGTGTCTATACAGAGAATCATTAACCTAAATTTGAAACATAATGCCAGGGGGAAAAAAAATATTTAAATAATAATGATTTTTGTAAATTTACCCAATTTCACTTTAATTATAGTCATTACAAAAACAAGCTCTTTTGCTTCGGTCTAATTGAAATTTGACGAATATAAGAGAACTGTTTAAATTTTTCACAACATAAAGAGTCTTTCATATCACAGGTACCAACCTAATTTTTGGGAGACTTATTTCTCCTTAACAGAAAAGTAGGGAAAAGTTTGAGAAATCAGGGTGACTGTCATTATTTGATACAGCATAACCTACAGGAATGATGATATACACATATTAAACCTAAATTAAAATTGGATTAGAATTTAAACATGTTATTTAAAAAATAAAACAACTTCTCAAAGTTCTAAAAACTTATCCAATCTATTAAATTAAATTTTTTTTGATGTATTCATACATTTTTTAGATGAAATGTTTTGTAATTGTGTTAGCTAAATGACAAATAAAATCAGTCTCTGTACTTCTGTGTATTTTTTGAGGTATTAGTCCAACCATTTGACCAAATTACAACCGTTGTGTAGAGGATCATTT
>WFKH01010931.1:4023574-4037914 GCA_016163765.1 Magallana hongkongensis | reverse complement strand
TCTCCAGACTGAGACACTCACCTGGAAATCTCCAGACTGAGACACTCACCTGGAATTCTCCAGACTGAGCCACTCACCTGGAATTCTCCAGACACTCACCTAGCTGATTGGGAAGCTCTGTGATGGAATCCTTCAGTTGGACTGTCTCCAATGCTGACCACAACTTCTCATCTGGGATCTCACTTAGAGGGTCAAGGTTATACCTACACAAAACATTTCGTCACTCTATGAAGGTGTCATACAAAAGGTTAATGTACAGAATTTAATATATCCCCAAAATTATAAAAGCATATAATACTTAATATTTTTTGGAAAGACTAACTACTAATATGCATGAATGTAAAAGGTTACTGACCCTCAGTATATGGTATATAAAATTCTTTACTCTACAGATGGAAAATTTAGGAAAGATGCAATCAGATAAAGTTTAGTGATTGTTGTTGTGCTAGGTGGACCTAAGAGATAGTGATAGTAGATGTGCTAAGTGGCTTTAGGGATAGTAGATGTGCTAAGTGGCTTTAGGGATAGTAGATGTGCTAAGTGGCTTTAGGGATAGTTGATGTGCTGGATGGCTCTGAGTAATAGTTGTTATACAAAGTTGCACTTTGTGAAAGTAATAGTAGATGTGCTAAACTGCCTAAGTGATAGTTGATGTGCTAGGTGGCCCTGATTGAAAGTTGATATACTGGGTTTCCCTTAGTGAGGGTAATATCAGATGTGCTTGTTGGTCCAAGTTATAGCGATTGTTGATGTTCTAGGTGATCCTATTAACCTGATTGTCCCCGTAAACAGGACAGGGTCCTGTGGAATAATTGCCAAGTTACTCCTCAATTCTTCCAGAGAAACTCTCTTAGTGTCCTTCTCATCGATGTAAATTTCTCCTTCACATATGTCAATCATGCGGAATAAACTCAAGGTCAAAGAGGATTTTCCACTTCCAGTTCGCCCACATATTCCAACCTAACATAAAATGCATGTAATATGTTTTACAGTGTGCTGTTTGAAGAGCAAAGCCAATAATAGAAATACATTTTCACTATCAGATTCATTAGAAACATGCACAGTTGGATCCACCTACTGTATCTATTAATTCATTACGCTAAATGTTGTGTGCTCAGTGTACCTTGTGACGTCATGTTAGTAGAGCAATTTGCAAAGAAAATAGATCAAAATGACTAGTTGCAGAACAACTTTTTAAATGTTTTTTTTAAGTTCATAGGAGAAGTTTGTAAACTCTGAAATACTGGTAGTCATTATTCTCACATATACATGTACATATTATCTTTAGGAAGAGCTTCACTCTCACAGCCCTTTGGGCCGATGAAAGGGCTTTGCCCTCCTTAATTCTGTGTATTCAAATTAAGTAGAAGAGATTTCTTAGCTGAATATTTTCTTCAAAATTTAGATTATTTTGGAACAAACAAACAAAGAAAAAGAATATTATAGTGGATACACTTCACTTTGTTGCTGCTACAAGCTCTTCACCTTTTCTCCAGGGTTGATGATGAATGATGCGTTGGTCACCACCTTCTCTAAATCCTTGTCATACTTCAGACTCACATTCTTAAACTCTATTTTTCCATGCACTGGCCATCCTTTCTCCAGTTTATGGTTACCTGCAAAATGCAAGTACACAACTTAATATTTTAAAGCTCAAATCTCTTCAACCATATCATATACTAATTGACCTGATTTTTACCCAATTATCTGACTACAAAAATATCTTTGCAGATTCAGTTGACCAAAATAAGGAGAATGCATTATTTTCAGAGTACACAAACACTTTCGCTGCTGTTTTGAGTATATCATTGGGTTTTTCCCTTTTCTATTTTCATCATGTTGGGCAGGACCCCTGACCTTTGTGGTGAAAGTCAACTTCTCGCTCCAAGTGAATAAACTCATCGACCCTCTCCACCGAGTTCATTGACAGTTCCAGCTCGGCAGCATTACGGACGATCCAATTCAAGTAAATAGACACCTGGAGAAAACAAAGAAAACAAATTCACTTTTTGCATTTCAATTCCAAGTTTACAGACAACAGTAAATTTTGTTTCTATGTGTTGTTAATTACACCATAACCAATAGGAAACAATAAGCAAACTTTTTTTCTATAATATGAATGTTTAATTAAGAAATGATAAGTACATGAGTTAATTTTCAGTTGAATATTTACCCAAGTACTTTCCCTTGGTGTATTTATCCCCACATGGAAATTTCCATGTTTACAGCAATACACTCTTTATCAATAAGGCTATGCCATACCTGTAAAGCGTAGGTGATTGAGAGGCCAACATAAGCTGGAGAAGTCTGACCAGTCAGACAGGTGGCCAGACTGGCTATAGCAGATATAAACACCAGCAGAGACCCGATATAGTCCTAGATAGGGAAAAAATTAATCAATTAATACTTCAACCTGAAACTATGCAAAACCATCTGAAAAAAATGTACAACTTTGAGTTTTAAAGTGCAATTCAAAATAATTATTATTAAACTTCATATAAAAATTACTATCAGATGTACATATAATTTTGAGCAAGAAAAATGCTAAAATCGACTCCATAAAATCATGCCACTGAGTACTTTTCCTCAGGCTACATCGTCACAACATGTCTGACATCCGTTTGAAACTCCATTTTGTTCCGGATTGATAACATTATTTCGAGGTACAAAATAGCTATACACCGTTTAATTGAATTCTTCTAACGAGGGAGATGAGATAGGAATGAAATCACCGAAACGCTTAGAAAATATGTCAATTTTCTTCGTGGTTAAGGCTTTCAACTAACATTGATTATCAGCTGTTTTGTTCGGAAAACATGAAATCTAAATCATATGCTGTTTCCCTGCTATTGGCAATACAATTTTGTTAAGAAGATCATAAATATGTGACGGATTATCGATAAAGGTAAGCAGATATAATATTTTAACTTAAACTATATATGTATGATAAATATAAAACTAAAGTACCGTAGTACAATCTCTTGAATTGATCCTAACTTCCCAAATGTAAAACATTTGCAGTAAAAGACTTGCATTGAAAGTTTGACATTAAACTAATGTATTTTAATTAAAATAGAAATAGCTAGGTAGCAATAGCAGTGAAATCCCGGATTTGCATGCCAAAAGAGGGAACGACAGAATTCTGAAAATGAGCATGTTTTTCATTACCACACGTACATTTGTATCACTATGGACATCTAATGTATGTATTAATTTGCGTATGGTGTTGTTTATAATTGCTACTGTATATGAAAAAGTAAAAGGCAATTTAACTACTAACATTTTGTTTAAAAGAGTTATTAAAATATATATAACGCATTCATCAAAAATATAAATTTTTCAGATTCAAAGTGAACATTATCATAACCACTACTAACCTTATATCTACATATTTAGCATAGACTTGTTCCTTTTTTAATTTTTCTTCGTGATTTTCATTAATTAAAAAATTGGTCCCATGTTTGAGACCATGTAAAATAAAGAAAGACAACTCTTAAACAGGATCTTTCATATTAAAATTTTTGCAATAATTCAGTATTTCTTTTAATTTTTCAATTTCATTCAATTTCCTTTCTTCATCTCATTTACCAACTAATATTGTTTATATTTTCAGATTTTTGTGGGATTTCATCCTTAAAAGAATTTTTTTTTTTAATTTTAGTTTCATATTTATGTGGATTCCAATAAAAATCATACAAACCTCATTTATGATAATTTTGTTTTTTCATTACTAAACTTTACAACATTTCACATTCAAAAGAATTTAAAAACAGAAATGTTTAAAAATTTGACAAATAAGGGGTTATCTGGAACCAGACTGATATTTAAAAAAAAAATAGAGTATTGTACTTTGAGGTCTTTTATAGTTGAATACTGTGCCTAGTATTACATGTAGTAACAAATGCATGCAACAAAAATCTTCCACACTTATTTGGTGTAGAGATTCCCCTTAAAAAAACTTGGCTGTTTACTGTGGTTTTTATATCTAATCAGTTGACTTACCAGACGAATTCCAAGCCATCTGTTTATAGCCATCACATAAACATAGGGAGTATTATTGTTGTCAATGAGGGCAAAAGCTCTCTTTCTAAACCGCCGCTCAGCTCTAAAAATATAAAAAGACACTTAATACTTATCAAAAACTTGTAAAAGCACTGTGGTAATCTAGAACCGATTTGATATTCAATGGATTCAGAGTTACAAAAGCTTCAACAGTCCTTTTGCTAAGAATTTTCAGGAGGTCAGAGCCAGTAATATCAATGGACCTGAATTACAGTTTATCAAATTCGAAAATTGAAATCCAAAACTTGTCAATGCAGTGCTTTCATACATTCTGCTATTACCTGTTGGTAGAGAAGTCACAGTTCTTGTCAGTGACTCTTTCCTAAAAGCTCTAGATACCTTTAAGCCTATAAACAATCCCTCCTCACCTGTAAACACTGTAACTAAGGTCAAGAATAACTATGCCTGTAAATAGTTACCTGTAGGCTCTGATTGTCTGCATCCCACTGAGAGTTTCTGACAGGTGAGAGAACACAGGTGATCTTGTCACACTCTCTATCCTCTGAAGCTCCCTGTTAAGTAAACAAACACTCTCAATCAAAATCTATAATCAAAAACATACAGAATATACCTGTAGTTTCAATAATGCAGCTGTGAACTGAAAAGGATCAAATAACAAACAGTATATTACTTTTAACAGTGAAGTTTCATTTAAGAATACAGTAAAACATAATTACAGTGAAGTGCAAGGAAAGAGCAATTTAAGATTTGTTATAAAAGTAATTTGCTTTATCCAGTAAGTTCAGATATATTTTATGATGATAGAGACAGAAACTGTCTTGGCTGTAAGTATGAATTCATTATTAGCATGTTCATTGTAGCTGTGATTCACTGTACTAAGTATTCGTTCAATCTGATTAAAATCCACTGTTCTGATACGCTACCACTCTCGAACATTTGAAAAAATTTGCTTAGTGGTCACAATTAAATCTAAATATTTAAAAATAAGGTTATAAGCTTTTTCGACCAATCAAAATTTGAATTTCTTAAATACTGTCTAAGGAAGTAACAATTACAAAAAGATACCACTGTCCTTAACTGTATTCCAAGCTTTTTCAGTGGAGTTTTTCAAGTCTGCAGAAACAAGAACTCACATACTATGCACATACTGCTAACTTTACATTTTCCTAGGAGTTAGAACTTTTTTCGATGAAGCAGCCACCTTCAATGAATGCTAAAATTTTGCTGGCAGAGTTTTACCAGCAGCAGTTTGATTGGTTTATAAAAAAGTCCTTTTACGTGACCTCTAGATGAGTTGTTTCAGATGTTTGAGAGCGGTAGCGTATTAGAACAGCTGAATTGGTATCAGCAGAGCTGAATTCTGTGATTCTGTGAGTGATATGAGTGGGGGATCAGATGTCTGCTTCTCACCTAGCTGTGGCCCTGAAGAAGTACTGGAAGCAGAAGTACAGAATGGCCAGTGGAGCCACCGCTATCAGGAAGTAGGGCGTTCCGATTGCGTTAATGGCCAGGGCCGATACTGTTACCAGGACACAGCGGGTAAAGCTCTCCATAATAAAGGGCAATCGCTGTAAAATCATAAAACTGTAATGTAGATACAGGTACACGTAGTTCTAAACAATATCCGACAGGAAAGATTATTTTGTGAATTTTTTTTTAGAATGCTCATAAAATTACATACTTTAAGTGTTGTTTGAGGGTATAGACTTTCTCAATCAAAATGTATTTAATTCAGGTATTGTTTTAAATGTGTTAGCAATAAATAAAGTCAATTTATGTACCTGGTCAATTCCTGCCACATCCGCTGAGAACCTGTTCATAATTCGACCACTGGGATTTGTGTCAAAGAACCTGCTCAGATACCAAAAAAAATAACATCAAACATTTTAACATTTATTAGAATAACATTTTGTTTTATGGTTTGCTATCATTTCATACCATCATGGACATGTGTTTTCATTGGTTCACTTGCATAAGTAATTGGGTTTCTATAAGTGATTAACATTGCTTAAGGATTACATTTCATGGTTTGTTGAGCATGTAGATATATGGGTGACCGTGAGGGATACCCTTGAAATTTGAAATGCAGAGAAATTGAATCACCTGATATGAACCTTATATTATTCAAATTTATCAAAGGCAGTAGATATATTTAAATGGAACATAAACTACTTAATATCAACTATTTACATTCATGTGTATCAATAGTGATTTGGCAAACAAAACCCAGCACATAGTTTTTTTGTAATTTGTACTTCACCTGATAGAGAGATGAAGAATTGTGTCCAGGAGGTTGAAATGAAGGTTCTTGGAAGCCCTCAGTGTGGTCAAGTACAGGACTAGATTGGCAATGAAGGCTCCAACCAAGCCTACTATGTTCAATATCAGATAGTTGAACATGTATTTGTGATTGTCAAATGTCTGAAAGTAAAATATAGACATAGAAATTTTCCAGTATTACCCAAGAGCTATAGGGGAAGATATATTCTATTTATTATATTACTTATTACTATTGTACCTGTGCGTGTTTTCTCTAAGTGAAATTACAAAATATCATTGTAATCTAGAGGAATAAGCTATCATTATCACAAGATGGAAAAGTACGTAATCTAAAATAATCATTAACTTAGTTGCTTGTAATTGATTGCTTTAAAAAAAATCCAACTTGAGTAAGTAGTAGCAATTTTTAAAGTACATATTAAGAGGTAATAGACAGGCCAAAATGTTTCACTCCTAATTAAGGGCTCTAATCATATGGTGCACAAAACTGATATAGCTTTTAATAAAACCAAGGAAACTGCATATTGTGGTTTCATTGATATTTGTGTGCATTAATTTTTCATGGATTTGTTAAAATTCAAACTTTTGATGAGACGTAAAATTGTTTGAAATAGTTTTATCAACATGTACCAATATAATCATGGCTGTCCAATTTTATTTACAGTGATCAATCAAATCAGCAACAAAATCCAAGAAATAGGGGTTCAACATGAATTATTGATACCACAGTATCTGAAATGGGAGATACACAGCTGAAATCATTGTAAAATAACTCACCTGTGAGATGTTACTGCTCAGGTTTTGTGAGCCGAGTTGAGCTAGCTGAGTCTGGAACTCGGTCGATTCCTCCGCCCACAGAGACAGTATGATGTTGCTCCAGGCCAGTAACACGTGGTAGCCCACCTGTAGCAACATCATCCCAAACATGAGCAGGTAGCCACATGCGGCGGCGTACTGCATATAGACGCGGAGGGAGATGGCCCCCACCTCCTTGTGTTCCTTCTGTACCAGCTGTCCATCCTTCTCCTTCAGGGGATCTACAGGACCAATCAGGGTAAGAAACAGAGGACACTCCTTAACGGTTCATAACAGTTTAAAAACATTTACAATGATGCATTATCTTTCACTCAATAAACAGAGGACACGCCTTAATGGTTCATAACAGTTTAAAAACATTTACAATGATGCATTATCTTTCACTCAATAAACAGAAGTAGAAAGAAGAAACTTAAACTTTCTATATGTACATGCTTTTATCAGTTCCTAGGCTCATGTATAGAATTCTATTTCCTTCCTTCACAGCATCTAATATGTTTACAATTCTCTTTTCCTACCAAGTTACACGTACATGTAAGAGAAATCTTTAACCCTACTTTGAAGCACCTACAAAAACCCTTTACTTCCTCTGAACCGTCTTATTCTCCTAAGTAGCGGCTATATCTACAGTAAATGTAAGATTGTTCCCTTACCCTGCTCCGTAGCATCTATACAGTCCTCCTCCGCAGTAGTCATCTCCGACATCTGTCTGCTGAAAAGTTGACTGCCTCCAGAGAGAATGGACTGAAATATTCAATTATTTTTAATAAGACTGGTACATCTTACATTTTCTAATGTTCCCCCTCCCATCGATCTCTATGACTTGTTAATAGGGATATTCACCTGTACAGAGATCTGTCTGCTGTAGTCGAAAGGATGGGCACTGTCTGATGGAGACATAGGGGCATCATGGTGGTCCCGACTGTAAATTAAATATGACAGGTAACATGGCTTTCTATCATCAAATCAAATGACTTCATAAAAAAAATACTACTTTCCAAAATTTTTAAATTTTGTTTTCTGCTTTTATTTTTACACCAAAACTTGTATGTCAAAATTTCTTTCAATTCATGGAATCATCAGTTGTCATTCACATATCTAATTGATAAGTAATGTTTATCAATCTTTGATTGTAGAGACATCTCTACTGAGTTTTATCCTTGGTGGGAATGACCCTGACCTAGATTCTGAGGCCTTGGCCTCTCTCAGTGCCAGCCTCCATGACTCATACAACTCTGGCTCCTGCTTCTTGACCTCACTCAGCGTCCCCTGGTACTGTATCCTTCCATCTTTCATCACGATCAACTAATCAACAGCAAACAAAAACAGTTAATTAGCAACCCAATTAATCACAGTAGGAACAAAACTCAAATAATGTGAAATAACATGCAATCAATACATCAATCAATTGATCAATCAATCCATTGATAAGTAAATCAAACAATCAAATGACCAAACAATCAATCAATATACCAAAGCTGACATGTAATACAAATCAACAGATTTTTAACTGTTAGAATCTTTGATCATGACAGTGAATTTCTTCAACTCAATGTCCTATTTAATGCTTTACACAAACATACTGTAGATTCCTTCTTTCATGCGAGTACTTAATTCCACATTTCCACCGTTTTGCATCAAATCGCGAGAATATAAAATGGCAAAAGACAAGTTTTTATCATTGTTTCATTAAGTTTACATCTCTCCGAAAAATAAAAGCGAGATTTTAGAATCTGGAGATGTGGATTTTGCGATTTTAGGCAGATATTAATTCCTCGCGTTTAATAAGGAATCTGCATTATTCTGGAGGAGGAGAGGATAAGATAGCAGGTACTTACTTGATTGGAGTGACTGACGTACTGTAGCTGGTGAGTGACCAGGATTACAGATCGTTTACGTCGGACTAGTCGCTTCATGATGGCAACTTCAAACACATGCTTTCCGACATGAGCATCCAACGCCGACAGAGGATCGTCCTGAACAGACAGAGAGAGAATTCAAACTTCTATAGGGGCAGAGCCAAGTACTAAAATAACCTAAAGTATTACACTGATAGACAGAACTTAATGAAAGTTGGAATGAAGAAGGCCCACCAGAATGACAGTATCAGCATTGGAGTATAATGCTCGGGCTATGCTGATTCTCTGCTTCTGTCCACCACTCAGATTGATTCCCTAAAAACATTTTTGTATGTTGAAATAACTCTGGGATCTTATTCTATTCAAATTTTTCCAAAAACAGCAGATAAATCAACTTTAACGAGAGCAAGCATATATATCAGTTCAAAGTTACTAATGGTGCTATTGTTTAGATTATAGAAATGGGCTTACCTTCTCTCCAACTTCTGTTTCATCTCCAGCAGGAAGTGATGCAATGTCAGGCTTCAGTGCACAGGAATCTATCACCTTGTTATAGCTGTTTTAAAAGAGTCATCAAAATACTGTACAGAAAACAGTCTAATACACACATTGGTGGTAGCCAGTGCATGCTTGATTTATAATCACCAACATAATACATTATATAGGCTTATTTTCAATGCTGTTTTCCTAATTTCAATCTTGAATAACATTTGGCCACATTCAAATCTCATCCAAACAAAGTTGTGTTTAAAGATACATAATTTTCCACTTAAAATTTGCTTAGGGACACTAACTGCAATAGGGAGAATAAGACAGAGAATATTTTTTTTATCTATCTGGAACTTTAGGCCTTACCGTCTGAAGTTGAATGCTTGTCCAAACAAGATGTTTTCTTTCAATGTTGCATTAAGTAACCACGGCTTTTGTGGTACATATGCAATTTTAGCTCCTCTGAAATTATAACAAAAAAATTTGAGATTCATTCGGTTTTGACTGTAAGATTTACGATAACAGGTGTGTCAAAACATCAAAACAAAAAACTGAAAAAAAATTGAGTTCAGATCCTTATCTTATACTCCCGTTTCTTACCTAATGATATCCACATGTCCACTAACTGTTGTCATTTCCCCCAGCATGGCAGATATCAAAGACGTCTTCCCTGAACCCACTTGACCAACAATCATTGTCAGTTTCCCGACAGGTATTTTAACATTAATGTCCTTCAAGGCTATTTCCTCGTCATGATCTAAATGCCAGGAGAAAGCTCCGTCGCTGATCTCAAACACGTTCTTGGCCTCTATAACGGTGAGATTTTCTGCGACTTCTTCTTCGTCCTCTGTAGACACCCCGCTGGTGTGTCTGCGACGCGCCGGGTCCTTTCTGTCATTCACTGTTAAAGCTGTAAGGATATCTATTGTGTATCACACTGAACATTTACTAGTTCATCAATAAACAATATCAAGTCAGTGATATCATAGGCAAGCTATCTTTTTCCCAATGATACACAGATCAGGTTAATGTAAACACAGCTACTGTATTATGTATATAGGGTTATTTTCGCCCCATAGTGGGTTTTTTTGTTGCCCCTCTACACTTGTAAACGGTTACACACAGTTCTGAATTCACCCAGACACTGTTTAGTTAAAAGAGAGATAATTTGAGGCATTTGAATTCACCCAGTCTTAAATTTGTCCACTGACAACAAGGGCAAAAGGGGCGAAAATAAAATGGGGCATATATTTCCCTGTATACAGTATGTCTTTTTTTTTTATGTTAATTTATTTAAAGGTAGGAAATCTCATAATCAAATAATAACATGATAATCTACATACATGTAATTGCAAAATGATATTCAAGTGTTTTAAATGATCACAGAAAATTCTTTGATAACAAATTAAGATTAACACCCCTGTTATGTACACCAGGTTTAGGTTACCTGTTCCTGAGTAGTTAATCTGGGCACTGGGGCGGCGGGTCCCCTCCATCATGTCCAGCAGCGAGCCTTTACTGTTCTGGCGGCTTCGACTCTGTGAGCGAGACATGTTGCTCCCCAGCGAGCTCTGACTGCTGCTGTCCTCATCCTTATGCAGACTCGTGGATGTAGAATTCTTTTTTGTTCCATTGCGATATTCCACAATTGTGTCCAGTTTTATATCCTAAATTTATGGCCATTAAATTTCATTGAGCAACAAAATTTTTTTTATCAAATTATCATTATAAACTTTTAAAGATAACATGCAATTACAAAATAGGATTTTACAACCAATTTCAAAGTATTTCAAGGTATTGCAAAACTAACATACTGTAATACAATGCAATATATTTTATCCTCAAATTTAAATACTGGTATTCACTTGAATTTCAAAAATAATGTGGCACTGGATGTAAATTCATTTGTATAATATAAACAAAGGCTTTTTTTGTGAGGCTCCTTGTTTTCAGCTGATACATGTACCTGATACATGTACATTTACCGATGTGGACCAGTGTAGTACCTACCTCTGTCCCGGTCACTCCGTCTGGGTCAGTGGTGTCTATCCCGATGCTGTGGGTCAGGGTCTTGTTTTTATCCGCAAGACCTTCAGTCTCCTCGGACAACAGAAAGCGCAGCAGACGTTTGATGCTGACATTAGCGGTGATAAAGGTTGTACAGAAGAGGGTAAACAGAGCCATGGGGAGGGTCAGGATGTTGAAAAGGGCCAGGGTAGACAGAGCCTTACCCACATCTAACGGCTTACCCTCAAGGTCTGGGTACAGGATGAAAGTCTACAAGGTCAAAGTTCATATAGGTTAACATGAGTTATAGAACAAAGTCTGTGTACAGTGTATTGTATATACCACCTAGTCCACCTTCATGTATAAGTCAGATTGTTTAGGAGTAGAAAATCAAGTGGAAATTAGGGGTCCAACTCATAAGCATGAAATAGTCAGTTACCCAAATTTTTTCCACAGGAAAGAGGTAAGGAAAAAACTTTTGTGAGCCATTATGCTTCTGAGTCTTGTATATACTCGCCTATGCCGTGGTTACAAGGGAGATGACGGCAAGGTAAGGGCTATACTATAATATACTGAATGTAATGTAGGGAGAGGAATTTCTTGGAAAATGTATCAAATTCAGTAAAAAGTTCATTTTGAATAAGATCATTTAACATTATCAGTGACATACCACCATGGTTCCTATAGTTGGTACAGCAACCAGGATGAAAGCTGCAAGAAAACAAATATGTTTATATTCATTACAACAGAAGGAATGGTTGTTTTTTAAGGAAAATATATTTGTACTTTTGTGAGAAAAATTTGGATTTAATTTTAGAAACATCTTGAACAGCTACAAGAACTTTTGGGATGGCATGCAGGACAATAAGAACTTTTTTCTGGACCCAGTCTGACATCAACTTTTTTTGTGCTGAATTTGATTGCTTCAAATTTAAAGTTAACAATTCTTTCTAGTCTTCAGAAAGTGTAACTTTGTTGAATGAATACAGATAACTTATTGGACTGTTTGAAACAGTCCAATAAGTTATCTGTATTCATTCAACAAAGTTAATAATGGACAGATTTTTACTTCCTTGTATTGTATGGGTACAGGTGCCTTATTTGACAGTTACGGTAACATTTTCAAAACAGCTTCATTTCTTGAAAGAGAGAGTACAAAATCGGCAAAAAATGACATCAAAACAATGTGTAAATTGATCCTTCTTAAGGCCAAAAAAATTAAAAGTTTAGTTTCTGATTCACTGCTGCATTCAGTCAAATGCTGCAGCATTGGTTAATTTTATAGACATATTGAAAAGGGTCATTACTCTACCTTATGATTTTAAGTTTTAAAAAAATCAAAATAAGTGATTCCCCCTTCTCAAATCTTGTAATAAAAAAACAACAATAATACCTGGCTGTCACATTATGTTCTAAAAACTTTAGGGCAGAGAAACTAAATAATTATCTTTTTTTTTAAAATTCAATCTTACTGAAGAGAACTCTGAAGATGGAGTTGAAGAAGAGAAGTTTTAGTTCCCTCTTCCTGGAGGACTGGATGTCATGGCAGAAGAACTTCTCCCAGGCCAGCAGCTTGATCACCTTGATGCCTTGAATGGCCTCATTGCATTTCTTGACTCTTTTGTCAGACTGAGCCTAAAATCAGAAACATATTCCTGGAACTGTAACCAGCTATTACAAACATATACAATATAAAGACAATTCAATTTCTTATACATGTACTTGTAACCGTAAGCTCGCATCAAACTAAGGGTAATAAAAGTGACTTCACTGTAGGCTTGAATTTGTTCTAAGCACTGTGTGATTTGTCAGTACATGTATTATGAATGTTTTTGCTTCACACGTACCATGACTTTTTTCTGCATGTTGGACATTCCCTTGCCCACCAAATACTGTATTGGTCCGGCCATCACCACCACTGACCCCCCAATCAGGGCTGTCCACCCCATCTTCATGTACATCAGCACCAGTGCTATGATAACCTGCAAAATGGTGCTCATACAGTGACACTCTAAAGTAACTGTTATTCGTCAAAATGTGTCTCAATTTATTCATTCAAACTCAAGATGGCTAAAGTTTAATTGGTACCCTTCATCATAAATCCTCAGCAAATTCTGCGTAACAGTCTTTACTTATTACTCATTGATTCAAATCCAAAAAATAACATTGCAGCAAACAAGTGAAACCTGGCAATTTTCAAAAACTAGCCCCTTTAATTTCAATAATTCCAAAGTATCATCTAAAATACTAAATAATAGAATCTATTTGACTTGCTCCTTGGAATCTGAATTCTGCACATGTCTACACTGTGTGACAGACAAGCTTAAATACACCATCAAACAAACAAGTTAACCCAGAACAAACCCTGACAAGAATAACCGGTAGCAAGGATATGCAGCCATTTTTCCAGGTTCTTTGTTTCAGCACAGGTTATTTAGTAGTATGTGATGTGAATTCTATGCTTCTACTAACTTACTGTTAAGGGTACGCTCCATACATAGTGGATGAAGAAGAACATCATCATCAGATTGGTGGCGTCCTGAGACATGTGGTTCAAGATCTGACCCATCGTCATCTGGCCGGAGTTGATGACTAGTCCCGAGAGACGCAGGCCCTTGTTGTACACCATTGCCTACAGTCAACAGATAGTCACACTATTATTTAACACACCGCTTCCCAATACAACAAACTAATACACAAAGACACTAATACACAACACTCCAACACACAACACACTTATACACGACACACTACTAATATGCAACACACTTGTGCACAACACACAAATAAACAACACATTAATAAACGACACTCCAATACACAACACACATATATACAACACTCAAATACACAACACACAAATATA
>WFKH01010931.1:3992383-4023564 GCA_016163765.1 Magallana hongkongensis | reverse complement strand
CACAACACACATATATACAACACTCAAATACACAACACACAAATATACAACACACCAATACACAACATTCCACTCACTAAGGATTTATGCAGTTTATCAAATTTAATAAATGTTTTCTACCCAAATATTCAAATTTATTAGCAGCTTTCACTAAATCAAGAATGTTGCGTAATGCCTGGCATACATCTACATAAATACTAGTATGGACAAATTAAAATCCCTGCTATAAACTTGCTGCCAAATCAATTTCAGCCAAATATTGTACATGCTAAATATATTTTATAATAAGTGCACAGTAATCAGCCCACTACACTACTTCTAGTACACTATAAATATATACAAGTGTTAGATGCTTGCTCTTGCTAAGTACTTGTACTTTGATTATCTGGGGTTAATTCTTTGAAGTACAATGTATTAACAAATGCAGTGTATATGAAATATATGATCACATCCAACGTAAGATAATTTAGAGTACAATATATTTGCCAATGGGTAAATGCATTATGATATATTCTAAGATACATATTTATCATGCAGTGTGATAATAGATACCGGGTACCTTAAGAACAGTAAATGGCATGAAATATCAATCAACCACATTAAAAATTAGGAATTCTATTTATGGTTCAGGGATAGAGGAGATGTGCTTCTGGACCATTAGTTTGAGGGGACTAAGGTCAAGTTCATTCTTGTGCAAAATATTTCAAGTCATCACTTTCGATTGTTTATGAACAAATACTACAATATTCATTTTCTAGGGAAAACAAGGTTATAGAAACTTTCAAAATAAAAAGAGATTAATTAATCTATTTACATGTATTTTTTCTAACAGATTTTTTAATTTAAACAAAAATCTTTACTTCATAATATTGCTTTGAAAGCATGAAGTGATGTAACTTTTGAAGAAATGTGGTTAGATGAGGGATAAAATACTCATGTGATGTGTTATGATGGTCCTCAAAGCTCAATTCTAATCAGCAATTTGATTGGCTGTCTTAGAAACCCGACCTTAAGGTATTGAGGAGCGGGAAGGGATGAGAGACTGGTGGATTAGAAGCATACCTGTACAGCCACTTTTAAACTGGCTCCCATGTTAATAGAGATAAATCCATAGTACTGGTGACATGCAGACTGTATTGTAGTGGTTAATACGAGTACAACAGCAATCACAAAACCATTGGAGAAAAACTCATGGCTAGTAATGTATGGGATATACAAATTCTGCAGAAAATAAAAAAATGCAACTATAAAAGCAAGTGTTGTACAGGTGAGGGCGTACCTGGATGGCCACCTTGAGTTTGGAGGCCTCGAGGATGACCAGGTTGTGGTGCTGCTGCCAGAGACTATTTTGAAGGATAGTCAGGATCAGCAGAGAGCTGGCCAGGACATAGCCATTGGAGATAAACTCACTGATAGTCACATAGATATTAATGGTCTACAATGAAATCATCAAATCAAGCAGGTTATTGCCGTACTGATGGATGTGGTTCTTTCCTCTCATCAGAATATACCTATAGAATTCAACTCCATAGCAAGGTATAGTTATTATCAGGATCTTAATGTCAATTATCTAAGATATAATTGAACATTTTTACCCTTCAATAATGACATCTGGAAAAAACTGCAATTGAAATACAACTTGACATACAGGTAACTCTCGATAGCTCGAAGTCCATGGGACCGAGGAAAAACTTCGAGGTATCAAGAGTTCGAGTTTTCAAGAGTTCGGAATTTTCCAGGTTGACCGACGGGTTTTAAAAATTAGTCTTACCTGATGTAATGATTAAGCCATTTATTTAGTGCTAATCTTACGCACGTGCTTAAACAACGTTTTCTTTTCAGTTAAATATACAGACCTGGATATTTTTAAAACTAAATAGAAACAAATATTGAATAAATTTATGATACACAATAATTATTTATTTTATGCATCATATTATGATCAGATTGCTCAGTACTACTTGACTGCGAGACGACATGTCGTAAATTAGATGAATGAGTATCACCATGATCACCCCATTGTTCCCACTGTACGGGTCCTTCACCAGCTGTAAGAACTTGTTCAGCAATAATCATTATAATGCCAATGATGCTGATAAGCATAATTTCTACAGTTTTATAATTCTAAAATTTTTACCATGGCTAAAAATTATCTTTTTCTTTTTCTCATTTTCACTGCGTCTCCAAATTATCGTAAAACGGTCGGTGTTAATTATAGATTAGGTATCGATATGGTTAATCATCAAACAATTATCACCTGGCAGGACAAGTGTGGCCTGAATAAACAACCCGAGACACGGGTCCCGCGTCTAACGCCTGGAGCCATTTAAATGACCAAGTTGGTGTTAATTAGGTAACGCTTGGATATACACAGCCACTTCGAGGTATCGAGAGTAAAAAACTATAGATTATGAATAACGGGACTGCAGTTTGACTTCGAGGGATCAAGGGTTTCGAGAGATCAAGAGTTCGAGAAATCAAGAGTAAATTTGCTTAGTTATATAGGGAAAAAAATCGGGACCCTAGACTCACTTCGAGCGATCAAGAACTTCGAGCGATCGAAGTTCGAGCCATCGAGAGTTACCTGTATGTGTAATCATAACCAAACCAAATTAGATTTAACATTATCATATAAATTTCTGTCTTGATTTTATTATATTTGATACCATTAAATAACAACTTGGTTCTATGGTATTTTAGAACATTATATTATATGACAGGGTAAGACCTAAAAATAAAATGGTTTGTTTTCGCTTTCCCGACCGACCCTAGCTTTTACTGCCAACTCAAAACTTTTTTTTAGGAATTTTGATGGAAAATCGTTAATTTCCATTTTTATCCGATATGGAAAAAAATTTACTAAAAATATTGGTCACAAAAAGGCTTGTAGCAGTTACTATTTTTAAATCAGTGTAACTAAAACATTTTGTTTCCATGTGTTGTAGATATTAATAAAGGTCTCATCGCTGGCAGAGGAAGTATCTGATACATAATATCATTTTTGTGTTTTCTTTAGATCAGCTTAATAGTCAGGAAAGATATTAAAAGAATTTCTCATTTTATACCATTCAGCAGTGTCAGTATCTAAACGGCATGTATGGATACTGCTCAATACGTACTGCAATATTAAAAGGAAAAAAAATTATTTGAAAAAAATATTAAAAAAATTTCCGACCGACCGACCCTACTTTTTTTCAGCATGAAAGTGGAAACAAACCATTAATTTTTTTAGGCCTAATTTTGCTCGGTATTCCTGATGACTGCTTGAAATATAATGATTACCATATTTGAAGATGTTGTCATGTCAATAGATTGATTGTAGAAGGAGGCCATGGAGGAGTTATAAGGATTAAACAGAGAAGTTCCCGGTGAGCTGCCATTGGTCGGATTGCTACCCTCCTTGACCTTCACCTGAGCATACGCATAATTAATAATCAGCTCAATACACCAAGGTCCGACAAACTGAATGATGTCCCCGAAAAACCTCAAAAAGCCGGCCAGGCAAAGATTCTTCCAGAACACTCGCAGGTACACTTTGTGGAAGTTGAGCTTTTTGCCATTCTTTTGACATTTCTCCTGCAAGAAGAGTCAGAAGAGCAAGTGTTAAATGAGGAAACTGAACATAACTTTAAACTTATGCATTGAAGAATAGGGAGTTTTTTGTAAGAAATGATTAAATAATCAAACATAAAGTTAGATTCATTTCAGTATCATAAAGATACTTAAACCTACTGTCCCAACTGTCAGATGTGGGTGTTATGTTGTGTATTTGATATCCATAGCATATCCATAGGGTATATGTTTGTAATTTTATGAGCAAATAACCTTAGCCCAAGACAAGGATAAATTACAGTCCAGCAGTACTTACCAATTCATCATCAAACACAGCCTTGAATCTTTTATACACAGACTCTACTTGAATATCCTGAAAATAAATCATTTCATATTTAACATGTTGAACAAATTGAAGAGAAAATGATTCTTCTGATTGGGTGAAAATTTCCGTCAATAATTCACGTAGAAAATTTTAATGGACACCTTACTACATGTACTAAATATATTACGTCCCCTCTATCATAGCATGGGTTCTTTTTCATATTTTAATGTCATCTATATAAGATAAAAAATATCAAATGATCATAAAGTAAAAAAACATTTTTACTTCTCATGAAATCATCAGCATAAAATTGGAATGAAAACTTGAGGGTCAATTTGCTTTGCATGCTGATGCACTTTTCTGACCTAGGTATTTTTCTGTTGATGCATCCATCCAAAGAAGAGATGTAAGATTCATTTCTAAAATCAAATTCTAAGTAAAATGGCCACCAATTTTTCCAACAATTTAAAAAGGGGAAAAAAGGTCACTTGAAATAGAATCATCTGTTGACCAACATTTCAAATGAACAAAAGAAACATCAATAGAACAAATTTACTTAACAATTCAAACTAAAAGTCTGTCACATTTAAAAGCAAATATAGAATTTTATTTCTAGAACTATTCCATGGTAAATTTGTATTGTACTTTATTAAATAGTTTACAAAGTTTTTAATACTTAGGGTATCAAAATATTCAGATATACGTGTGGTAATATCATTAATTACAAAGCTGTCACCATAGCAATGTCCTTAATTGTCTCTTGAAGCCTCCAAGAAGAAAAATAATGATATGTGTACAATTTTATCATATTGCATCAATACCTAAATAAATGTACAAGGGGTAATCAATATGAATAGCTTGATTTTATACTGGTTTTTTTTTTTCTTAAATATATATTTGTGTGAAAAGGTTCAATGTAATTCATTCATATAAAAGATAATTACATATATTTCTATATTTACTAAACAATCCAGTCAAAAATTTACATCTCTCCCAAAACTTAATCTTGGGATGCTGACACCTAGGCTGGTGGTATTACATTACCATAGGCTGATTCAGCTTCTGATTTTGTTGAGGTGAGCTCATAATTAAAAGCATATTTTTTCCTAAGATTTGATTTGTTTTCATTACATCACACATATTTTGGAGTATTTTCCTTGTTCATTATCTGTCAACAGCAGGACATAAATGTGTTCTAATTAGGATTTTTTTTCTGGTAATTAAGTTGTTTCATTTTCATTCCATTAAATATAAATGGCAAAGTAAATCAAAATACCGATCTTTTCCTGCAACAAATCTTCCATACAAGAGAGAGAAATTTAAATATCAATAGAACCTTTTGATTAAAATTGATTTATCTGCTGTAAAAGGGAAACATTGGAGTGCAGTTCTTAATATTAATGGTTATTGGTTGATAACTTGATATTCAGACAATGTACTTTTTAATGGATCCAGGAAAGTATTAAGTGCCTTTTCCTCAATCTTCTTCAAAGAAAAGGTGCCAGACAGACCATTTAAATTACAAATGTCACCTGTTACAATTCATGTAAGTTAAATGCTATCAGGTATTCATCAGGTGTATGAAGGGTTCTTCAGGTAAAGAAAGTCAGACAGATCCAGTATTATGATATGCACCATCCCACAGATCTGTTACCCCCCCCCCCCCCCCCAAAAAAAAACACCTTCCAGATATACAAACAAAAATGCATTATTTTGCATGTCTTTATCTAAATAAAAGTACTTAAAGTTAAACCTGCTATTTTTCCTGAATACAATAGAACTAATAATGATAAAATTAATTTAAGTTAAGGTCTCCAGAACTGACCGAGTTGAATGCTGATAGATCAACTTTTTTTTCAAAGGGAATACAAAATTTATATATGAAATGTTTTATTAATTAATACCTTTCATAAGACAAAGACATATGACCAAAATAGACATTGTTTACTCTGTAGTAAACTGTCATAACAGCCCAGGCATATCAACTATCAACTTGTGTTGTAAGATGGGATGAAAAATGTCAGATTTTGCTGGGATCTTAACCTTAGCCTCTGAAGTTCATGTCAGATAATCATAAGAATTAGCTACCCAGGGCCAATGATGGAACTTGTCAAGATGCCGCACCTATAACGTATACTTTGCTGTGACATTTAAACTTAATCATCCAAATGTTTTATATCATGAAATTAATCGATCGCTAGAGTTTGTAGATAAAATCTTGTTCTAAAATCCAATCTCGAATTCACTAAATGTTCCTATACTTGACCTTTGTCACAGAAACTCATCGACCCTTTGTCTCTCTGAGACATCTTCTGTACAACTTTGATGATCTAATTTTACTGAAACACATGGTCTAGGCGAAGTTCACATGCACTATATCTCCCCCTGGATACTTCCTCACCGTTCTAATCTGTCAACTATCGTATCTCCAATATAATGGGAGTGGCAGTACTTGATGAGATAGATTGTCAGTAGGTAACTCCTACAGGTTCTGTATTGTCACAAGACAACAGGACAAGAAGTTGTGAAAATATTATTTGTTTTATACCACACAACAAATAAAAAGACTGTAATGTCCTTCATTTTTATCTAGCTATCTTATCAACTCTTGGAGTTCATTTTATGGAACACTTTCATCATCATTTATAAGGAAAACTGATAGAATATCCTCAATATTGGAAACTTGTAATCAATGTACATACACATATAATTTGATTTATGAATTATGGGCATCTAATTACTTTTAATTGCACAAAGATTAATTTATAGGGTACACAAATATTTGAAAGGATCAATTTTTCTTGCCGATTAGGTGTAGAATAGAGAAAAGGGTCTGGTGTCACTTATCAGTAATCAATTTTACAGTATTACAAATGTATTAGAAGATTATTTATATAAATTATGGATTCTTTTGTCAGCAACTATCATACATTCTTTCCAAACCATGGGAGGACAACTCTGATCCTTATCCAAAATCATCAATAATTTTGTTGATCAAGATCACTGATTACATAAATTATGATTTAAATAACTTTTAAAGTTTATGAAACTTGTTCAGGTCAGATATCAAGTGAAAGCTACCAATAATAAACCATCAGATCAAGTTTACAATTTTACATCAGATTGGCCAAATACACAGTACTGTGAATCCTAAAATGCCACCAAATTACATAATTTTTCCCCTTGGCATTTGAATTTGTAATAGATGTTCCTTGCAAAACTAGAACAAATTTCCCCAATTTAGTTCTCATCAGGACATAGTTTAGGATTGAACTTAGTAATTTACTGAGTTTAAAAGGTATATATTAAGCACTCCTGTCCCTATAGAGGCTTCCAAAGGTTCTTTTTTCAAAACTTTCAAGTAAAAGCAGCCCCCTTGGGATATAAATTTCAAATCTCAAAATAATTATCTTTTAATTTTTTGCCTATTGGTGCTGCATTAATAATTTTGTTAAATACCAGTATGTATTTTTGTAACAACTGTACAACACATTCTGGTGTCTGTCCACACAAAAAAGGTGTAAGCTGCAATGCAGCATCAGTTTCAGGAGTAAAATCTCATAATTAATTTCAGACAAATAAAGTAAAACATTGGACTTGTGTAAAATATGTTTTAAATCCTGTGACATTTATAATATAGCTGGTTTATAATACATGTTTATCTGGTTGATAGGATGCTAATTTGTTCTAAAGTATGACTTACATTCCGGTATGTTTCAATATGTTTTTGAATATGTTTAATGTCTTAAAACACAGCTATAAAAGTTTAATAATGTTCAGGCAGCCCCGAGCACTATAAAGTAAGATAGTTTAAAAATCTCAAACCTTTGGTAATTGTCCTAGATGCTCTTGTTCATAAGGTGTTCTGTAACCATCAGCAAGGAAACCATTTAGCCACCAAAAGGTAACTTTGGATAAAAAGTTGACGTGCTTTTCGACAAACTTGCTTCCTCCGAGGTCGGATGGGTTTTTGGCAGGCACAGGATTCTTGAAGAATGCATACTTCTGTAATTCAAAGATTAAAAAGATATATTTTTATCAGAATTAGTTTTTGTTTTAACAATAGGTAAAATAAACGACATGGTAAATGGACCAATCTAGAGGGGGGATCAAGGGATCCCCACTCCCCCCTGAAAATTCAAACTTATTATACGTACGTAGTAAAATTTCCTTAAATAGGACTCCCCATGAAAAGTTCTCTGGATCTCCACATGATAAATGAGGTGTAAAGAAGAGGGTTGGAGTAAAATAAAAATTCTTACCTGAACCCTGAGGACGTTGACCTCGACAGCAAGTAAAATCACATACAGCGCAACATCAGTCCATGTTAACAAAACTCTAACATGAGCAGAGGATGTACCATTCTGATACAATGAAATACCTTTCAGGATTTTGATTGGCAACACTGATAGCCAGTAGGCTAAGATTATAAGTAAAAACCTTGGTGAATTCCACTGTTCTATATTGTGATAAAATATAAGACTAAGAATAGTTGCAATAAGGGCGATGATGGGTGGGATAAACACGTGGAAATTCACAGTGTCTGGGTCTCGGGCATCTGACATAAACCCTTCTGATATCTCAGTCACAATGACAATAATCAGAAATAACGAACAAGTCCACCGTACGTTGTGTCCTCTGAAATGCACCCATGTTGTAGCATTGTAGTACTTGGACTTGCACCAAACTATTAGTATAAATAAACTGACAAGCACAAATATTGCATGTGGCACGATATTCAGAACATCAACAAAACATTCATTTTTCACAACACCTTCGGCAACACTCGTCGCGCTATGTTTGGATCCGCAAAACGACATGTTCGCTGTCCTTATGAGTTGAAGGGATGCTTGAAATGTATATAACGGAAGGTCGTTACGCTTGGAAAATAGAGGTCAGATTGCATAATAACCAAGTAACCGAGAGAACGGCCCATAAAGTAACCCCTAATAGCCAGCGACAGAAATTGCCGAACAACACCTTTATTTGTCTACCGGCGACTTCCGCTGAATAAATAAATAGTTTTAATCAAAATGTGCACCAAAAATTTTCAGTGTTTCATGTTTCGAATAGGATACATTATTATAAAATCAATTTCAATAATTGTAATTGCAGTTTTCTCTTAAATAGCATAGATAGCAAGACATAAATTCAGAAGATATTCATCCGCATTTATTAGATAATTCGGTGTTATTTGAGTTTTCTGGTAGATGATTATTAAATAAGCATTTTTATATTTAATAGATAAAACATGATTAAGATAAAATGTTTATATTTATTTTTATAAAAATGGCGACATATATTGAAATGTATTTCTAATTTGTTTACAATAAATATCGGAATAATTTTACGAATGAACTAGTAAGTTAAAACCTTGGGATCCATTAAAATATAAAAACATAGCAAGCAGTAAGCACGAATTGACGAAATATGTCGCTTGAAACGGTTCCCAAAGACCAGAGAAATTTAAGGGCTTGTCTTTTATGTTCATTGGTCAAGGTAGGCAATCATATTTTGTCTTTTTAAAGTAATCACGTGTACTGTTAATGCTCATTGTTAGTCTCATCATATGATTCACCAGGTGTTTGATACTGATAGGTCACAGAAGATTGAACAACGGAGAACTGTTATATCAGTACCTAATATGTTTTACGGTGCAACCGTTTGGGCGAGCGCAGCATAAACTGAATACACACGGCTGCATATGTTTTATAATAATAAATAAAAGCGTGGTTTACCAAATGGATTGATAAAAAAGGAATAAGGCCACACCAATTTGATTTCTTGGTCTTCGGATTCTAAGCAAAAAAATATTGGGGCGAGCGGGCGATTTACTAATTTTAAAATTAAAAAACTGAAATTTGAAAATTTTGGGGCGACATAAAAAAAATTTTACATTTTATTTTAAAATGTCATTTTTCCTTTGCAATACATGTAAAAAGCAGTGAAAAATTGGTGACCGTATTCACATTATTGTATCAGACCCCTCCTGATCGCTAATTCTATCCACACATGCTGGCATTATTTACTTGTATAACTTGCTTATAATCAACCGGGAAATGTTTGGTATGATCAATGTTAAAAAGGGCAATCATGACTAATAAAAAAAATAAAATAACCAAAAATGGAGCGGGAAACGGAACTCAAATTTCCAGGTGCGGGATTTATTTTTTAATATTATTTTTTGGAAAGCCCTTAGTCACGTGCGCGGGGATCCAGCGACCAAGAAATCAAATTGGTGTGGCCTAAAATTAAAATATTTTACGCTCCAGTATACATATATAAACATGTTTTACATTGTGCATGTCTAGAGAGTGAAACCTATAACACGATCACAATTTCACTATCAGATTCATTAGAAACCGCCTATCTATTTTTATTCATTACGCTAAAGGTCGCGTGCTCAGTCTAGACAATGTGATGTCACATTAGTAGAGCAGACATCATGCACTCGACAATTTCCATCAAAGAAACAATGCTCCGAACAATTTGCCAAGAAAATAGCTTAAAACAATTACCAGTTGCAATTGCAAACCAGTTTTTAGAATCAGCAAAATGTTTTATTCATTTTTTAAATGCATGACACTCTTAAAATACATTTTGACCTGTTCTCGCGTGAACATGACTTTGGTAGCCAATTTCATTTTACACAGAATTGTGGATACGATTCTAACGACAGAAAATTCAGTTCGTCAAAGGGAGCAATAGTTCAAATTTTCTCTTCGCCCAGGCGTTGTCTTTACAGCTTGCAGTGCTTGCTGGCACTTTGCGCCGGCGAGCTGCGCTTGCTATGACTCTTCTGAAACAGGTTACAAGGGTGATCCAGACCTTTTTATATGTTCCCAGGTCTTTTCTGAAACAACAGGTTGGGCACAGACCCCTGTTTGGTGGTTTTACTCCCATTTGGTGGTCAAACGGCTGAATTGTATACCTAATATTTTTACCTACCAGATGGGACTCATTTTTCATTCATCTGGGATTACATTTTTTCCTGAAAAAAATAACACATTGTGTTTATAACCAGGGCAACTGGACAAGTACTTAAACATGTTTACTTCATAATAAAACATTCTTTTATACTCTGTCCCAAGATATCCTCAATTCACATTTTGCATAATTACTCGATATTTGTAAATACCTCAGGGTTCAAACGATGTTCATTCAAAAGTATGAAAAATTTCCAAGATTTCTCCTTTGAAACACCCTCTCTAGCTTATAAGGTTTCAATACACGGCTAAAAAATGTGAAGTCTATGGGAATTTTGTATTGCAACAGACCCGGATGATAACATTGAAAAATTGTGCAAGGTATTCAGAGTGACTTCTGAATGGAGAAAAGATGTCAACATTCCCCATTATAAATCTTCATAAGAAATCAGTTTTCGTTCCTGTGAATTTTTCCAAGTGAAAAATGATAATGTGTGAATGAAACTATCTTGGATAATTCCCCTTTCATCAATTTCAATTGCACTTCCTTCACAGGTATGTGTAATTTTATTAAAAATCATCCAAATATACTGCATAAATATCTTGGGACAGACTATAAAAAAATTTATGCATCAATTTTTGTGCTTGGGTGTTTAAATATGGTCAAAATAAAATGCATCCAGAAAGTGGTGTATAAACAATGTGTTTCTGTCTTCAGAAAGATCTGTTTTTTCCAAATATGACATCTCCCCATTCCTTGAACTCTCTACTTTTCATTCCTATCATCTGGGCAAGTGAAAAACAATTGCAGCCTGTTAAAGGGTTATAGGGTTCTGAAAATGTACATCCCAAACTGGCTTTTATGACCTATTAAGGTCCCAGACCTGCTAAGTGGGAGTAAAATTTTGTTGATATAATGTTACTCTTTTCTGAAGAACAGAGTGCACTATTTTTACCACAGGAAAAGTACTCTTGGTATGTGTACTTTATACATTGTAAATCAACATTCTTTTTTAAAACTCTATGCATGTATTATTACACTTGAATGTTCAAAAATTTATATTTCACCAGTCTGACTAAAGCCAGCCCCTACTATTTCACTTCGTTGTAGGGTCCCTACAACGAAGTGAAATAGTAGGGGCTGGATTTAGTCAGACTGATATTTCACAACATTCAATTGACTAATTAATGTGTGTCTGTTTTAAAAAGAAGACTCATTTTTCAGCCTTTCTTTTGATTCAAATCATAAGGGGAAAAGAAAAACAACTTCGAACAATTAAATAAATAATCTTTACTGTAAAGAGTCCATGAGCTGAGAATTTGACATCTGTAAAGTTTACAGATGTCAAATTCTCAACTCCTGGAGTAGCATTTATTTAGACAGACTCTCGTAGGTGAAGTCACGGTGGCACTGGCACAAATTTAGGTTGCCATAGAAATTATGCATCTCATATTTGATAGAGAAAAAAGATTTGTTAAAACCCATCAATGTTTTCTCAATCTGAAAGGAAGTACTGGTACATAGAAATATCTGGTGGGTTCCAACAAAGAATTTGAAGTGGTGTACATACCACCAATTTATGATTACCTATACATCAAAACTCGAATATAGCGAATTTACAGCTATAACAAATTCTTATTCATGTACAGGCAAAGTTTTTTTTATAAACGCTATAATTATATTTATATTTTATTATAATTATATTTTTTTTCGCTATAAACATATAACGAATTCAGTATACATACGAAGTTTTTTTATGGTCCCATGAAATTCGCTATAAACAAGTTTTGCTGTAATTGATCATAAGTGTGAAATGTGTCAAAGTGAAATAATTTTTGTACATGTTTAGTATGAAGGGGATTTTCTAACATTTATTTTTTATTTTTTTTTTCAGACACTAGAGCAATTTGAGTATGATGGCTGTGATAATTGCGAGGAATATCTCCGATTAAAGAACAATAGAGAACGAGTCTATGACTGCACTAGCTCAAACTTTGATGGGTAAGATTACTTACCTTAATATCAGAATGACAAGTCATTTCATACAATAAACAGTGTAATGTCACTGATATTTAGGTCAATTTGTGATATTTAATTTATAAATTGTTTAATGATGAATGAGGATTGATGTACATCATATGTGCAACCTAAATATAATTAGATTTTTCAGTCTGAGTTGCTGGCTCCCGTATTTTGTTATATCCCTTATATTGAAATATCAAATTATGGGATTGTGAAAGATCTAATTTTGATGAGAAGATTATATTGGTGTAATACAGGGTGCATTTTGCAATAGAATTTACAACAAAGTTGTTTTTCAGTCTCATGGAATGATCTTAAGTAAAATCAATTTACAAAAATAAAACCTCTGTTCACAACTATTTTGAATTCTGTAATTATATTTTAATTGTAATGTTAGAAATATAAACTCCCTAATTACTTTGTGATTGATAAGCATTCATTATTTTGGTCTTAAGTTGTGAAATCTTTTGTAAAATGATACCCAGGTGTTTTCAATTTAGTAACGATTCATAAAAGATTCTTTTATTACTTGTAATACAGTTTATGCCTTTTTAACAGGTTAATTGCTTTAATGGGTCCAGAGGATAGCTGGGTGGCTAAGTGGCAGCGAATTGGTGAGCTTTAGCAGAGTTATCTCTCTTTATATCAAATATTTTGTCACAGCAGTGTGTTACCTCTATTAAAGTTGAAGCAGGGTTAGACACTAACTTTTTTATGCATTAGTCCAGCCGGACTAGTGTCTGTATAATTTAACTAGTCCGCAGGCAATTTTATTTGCCCGTCAAAAATAAATTGAAATGCATTACCGTATTTGCCTAATATAATACGCAGTTTTAAAATGGAATTTGTAAAAAAAAAAGGGGTGCGTAATATACACCATAATGTTTTTCTTATAGGTATTGAACTTGTTTAGTTGTATTGTGCTATGCAGTGCATAGCAATGAGCTGCGTATTCACTATCTCCGTGTACATGGTGTATGCCGCCATTACAGATGTTATAAATAGATCTGTGCAATAGATCCGGGCTATGAGTTATCTTTTCTTTTCATTATCTAGGTTCTTTAAAAATCTGTTAAAAATGATAAGCAATTTATGACAAATGATTTAAACACAATTTATTTAAATTAAACAATTCACAGAATATTCGTTTCACCTTTAATTTTTTAAAACACATAAGCGTCCCTATCGAAGACGTGCACTTGACATCTATGTTCTCGGACATCCCTGTAGGGTAAAGAAATAATCAAGTCACCCATAACATCATGCATACCTCTGTTGTTTTTGCGCGGTAATTCTATAATCACCGCAATGTATAATATGGTAGATAATACAAATATAGTCAGGCTTTTCCGGTAAAATGTCGACAATCGAACATCGTTAATTTACATATTTTTTAAGCAAAACTTCTTGTTAGTCCGACCGGACTGACTATACATAAATTTTGTCTATAAAATATATAAAGTAAATATCAGTCTGTGACTAACGGACTAAGGTTAGTGTCGAACCCTGTGAAGATAAACTAAAAGCTTATTAACTTGACTACCCACATCTTTATTATTTGACCATGAGTTTGGGGTGTTTTGTATTGCAGGTAGATTTGTTAAGGGGTGCTATGCCATATCTGTGACCGGTCGTCTCCACCCCAGCACCGTCAGGGACCTCAAAAGTAAAGGCGTGTATTACCGGTCAAGGGACACAAGTCTGAAGACATGAAGGAAAAATTGCTTGTATGTGTGGATAATTCTGGACAAGTGTGGAATGATTACTGTCATAGTGAGAGACTGAATGTATCATTGATTTAAATGGAAAAAATTACCAGAATCTGACAGAAGTGGGGTGTTCTATTTTTATGACATTAAAACATATGGCTGTGTTTGTGCACATTTAGACAATTAAGAAATGCTAGTATGTTTTTACTTACATTCTTCATTTTTTTCATTTTTATGCTTTGTGTAAATTGAGTATTTATGCGAAAACAAATCAAGAGTTTTGGATAGTTTGTGCATTTGTACTTGAGTAGATGTGGAATGCAGACTTGAATACATGTACATGGATGTTTGCTAAACCTAGAGTTTTTTGTATGAAAACTTTATTTTCAAAAATTTGAATCATTTTAATAGTTGTATAGTTATAAAAAACCAATTGTTATCTATAGATTCCAACACATTTTTGAAGAGTTTTTGCAAATTTGGGACGTTTTAATTGATCATTTTGTTGGTAAGAATTGCTTCAAAACAATTTCAATGAAAATAATTGTCAGTTTAATATTGATAAAACAATTTGAATGTTATACAGTGTTTGTTTGTTTGTCTCTATTACGTTTTAAGAGGCTGTTGTGACTTATTAATGGAGCATTGATAGATTGTTGAAACTGGCTTATGTATGTTTTACTATTTGTAAACAGATAACATAAGTTAAAAATACAATTTGATACAGAAAGGGTTAAAGTAGCATTTTGATAATAAGTACAAAGTGAAATTAAAATCTGTTTTAATTTTATTCATTGGAAACAAAAACAAAAATTTAGCTTTTTAAATCTTGTACAGAACACATATCAACTCCCTTTATCAGTATGTTTTGTCAGGGTTCAGTTATAAAATGTTCTACTGATTTGTTGAGAATATTGCCAGGGGTAAGGCAAATGCATGTAAGCATAAAAATGGCTTGACTGCATGGAATCAAACCAAATAGACCTGCATCCTTTAATCTGTGCTCTTTCACTATGCTGATGCCCAAAAGCTGAGACAGCGTTTCAATTCTAAAAATATTTTCAAAACTGATCTCCCACTACTCGCTGAAATGGAAAACTAAAATTGAATCGATATCGGGGGTTACCAGTAACAGTTGTTTTAGTAACTAGACATTGTTGAGATGGTGACAATCTCCCCACTTAAATGATGGACATTAGATGAATAGCGTTTTCAAAGAATTCTGCTTTGACCTTAACCTATGACTTAGAAAGTTTCCAGCTGGTAAAAAAAAACTTTAATTCAAGCTCATATAACACCCTTACCTACAGGCATTCTTTTGGTTTAATTTATCTGAGCAAGGTAAAGCCAATGGAAAATAATTTATGGATAATATTAACAGGATTTTCAAGAAATCTGCTTTGACCTTCACATTTGACCAAGAAATGTGGTTTAAGGTCACTGCACACCTATACCCAAAAGCTCTGTTTATGTGAAGTATGAGCCAGATAGGGCTAAGGGTAGAGAACATATGCCCTGAACAAAGATTTTTGTGTTGTCTGATATGACCATGACATAGAAACTTCATTAAAGGTAAGCTAGGTCACTGCACACCCTTTGACCAAAGGCACCTTGTGGGTAAAGTATAAGCCAGATTAGGTCAAGGGGAGAGAAGATATACTCTGGACAAGGGATCTTGAATGGACAGACAGACTGATCAATACAGTTTGCCCACAGAGCCCTAATTAAACAATTCTTGATCATGCAGATAAACTGAACAACATGATTGATATTTGATATATATACTGGTATTCCTGGATTGCAGTATTTTTAAAAAATGTTAAAAAAAAATCTCTAATTGACAATAAATATTAATTTTGACAGAGACATATGTCTCTGATTTTGATAAAAAAAAAAAATTACAACTCAAATATAGATTTGATTCTAAATAACTAGCAGTTTAAAGTCAATCGGAACATATTTCTTGACTGACTATAGTTTCTATTTTAAAATTGATGAATACTAGTACTTCAAGTACTACTTGAAGAATGAGTTGTGATCCTAAATTTGTTCTTATCATTGAAGCAACACTCATTGCACAGTAAATCATATGCATATGCCCTATTCTAATCTGGGAAATCAGGAAATCAGCAAATATGTTCCTTTGCCTTCAAATTCACTTATTTGAAAGTAGCTGTCAGGTAAAACAAAATCTAAAATTGTTCCTTAGAATAATTTTTCTTAGATCCGCCTCTAAGAGTCGGGCACGAGTGCATAATATTTAGAACGGAAGTTCGTCCGGAAAAGTATGTGTGAAAATTCATGAAGTTGTGTGTCAACATTTTTGACATTTTTTAGGGCCGCGTGAGTGTCGTGCCCGTGCAGCGTCCTTAGACACAGATTATGGTAGAAATACAAATTACATAGAGAGTGTATGACCAGTCATTCTCCGCAAGCGTTCAGGATTTCCTCTGCATTTCTGAAACAATTGCACACCGGAAGCGAAACTACCAACATTGAACAAGTGGTAGTTGATGCAACACTATAGCCAGAGAGTAATGGAAGATTTAGGTTTGTGTCTTTTATTTTTCTGTAAATTTCACAATCTTTGATATCCTTATTCGGGCAATCGTTTGTCAGGTTGGGCTAGGTGTATCCTAGCTAGGTGTGTGTCAAATGTGATCTGTTGAAGTCTGATCTACCAGTTGTTGTCTATTTTACAATTGTTTTTATCTTGGCTGTTAACTTTACAAAGATTAAAATTCATTGAAATCTTGAAAACCCTTGGTTTAGGATGTATTTATTTAAACAATGCATAATGAACAAATGAAGGAGACTTCAACAGTTCAAATAATGTCTATAACAGGGAGTGGTTGACTGGTTGTAGGGGCGGGTTGATCATTAATGTCACTAAGTGTCAACTAGAACACTGTGATTCAGTTTTTGGTACCAATCCCCATCTCCGTCCTTTGGTACCAATCCCAATCTTCATCCACTTCGACACTAGGAAATGTCTGTAATTTGGAAAAAATACCAATCTCTGTTCAGGTTCGTCAGACTGCAGGACACCTTTACATACCAATTGGCAAATCTGAGGACAGTCCAGTCTGCTGGTCGTTGTTAAAACTGGAATATCTTCGTACATGGCCCATTTAAATTTTGCAGCAGCAAATTAATTTTTCATTACCATTTCCTACAGTACCATTAAATAAATGGTAATTCCAACAACTTATACCTTTTTAAAGGTATATGTGGCGTATTTGGAGTAAAATTTTTGACATGAGTTTGAGTAAAAATATACACCATACTTCTTATAATTAGACGTTTCACCAACTCTAGGCCCATAAAACATGTTCTGTCTTTAGTTATTTGTCTCTAAACTTTGCTACACGTCTGATGAATATTAATGTAATCCGCCATTTATAACGCCACTGCGCATGAGTGCGGGAAAACCTTGCATTGAAAACACGATGGAAGAAGAGTTTGTTTACAAATTAGAATCACGTTTTTCATGTCTTAAATTAAATAATTCTTATATCAGATGATACTCGAAGCATTATTATTCCGATATTCATTAATGTAGAACGATATAAATTGTTAATTATGTGTAATAAAGACGAAACACGATTTTAGCATCATCGACACGGTAAACGGAGTAAATACCCCTCTCCAAGAGGGATGCATGTACTGAGAGTGTTTATTTATTCTTTATTCAAAAATTCCTCTAAACGAAAATCCACTTGTGGTTTAAAACTTATAAAGTAAAGACACGGGACACATGGAGCACGAACCGGACTAGCAAAACCCCTACAACTTCATCATGGAAACTTAAGTTTAATTCGGCTTTAATTCCTGTTCCATCAATCCACATGGTCTCCGATGACAATTTTCCCTTTGTTCCTATCCTTGTCAGTCTGTCTCTTTTTTCTTTCATTGCCAAATCTGTCAAACTTAACGGTATACCTATCATTCTCGTCGTCGCCATTCTTGTTGATAGAACAAGATGGATGTCACGTGACCCATTTAAGGCGGGGTTATTCAAATCTTTTGTATTTTTTACCGTGCCGGTAAAAAATAAAAAATATTTTTTTGATTTCTTGTATCTTTGTTATGCGATTGACTTATAAAGCGTAATTTGTGTGAAAGTCCTATCTTTAAGTAAAGAAATGAAGCAAATAATCAGATCTTATTATTGCTATTCACTAAAAATACGCCACATATACCTTTAAATGAAAGGCATCCCAAAGTGTCGTTTGGAAGATTGAATTTACATCAGCATGTACTTTGATGTATAAATTATTTGTAAGTACAATGTACCACAGAATATTTCATAGTATTTGCTGAATTGATAATAAAACAATTTTTATGTCCACAACATGTAAAAAAATGTGGGGTGGTTCAATACAAGGAAATTTTTTTCTATGAAAAGCACAGAAAGAGGTTGTGTGATGTAATATTAAATGAATGTTTATAATGTCTTCATGTGACAAAACACCTTATGATTACATCAGTATTGTAAGTGTTTGAACTTTCTCCTGTTATGGCTGTTACATTGATCTTGTACTTCACTGCCTTATGATTCATGTATAAGCATCCATACTTAGTGCAGGGACTGTTATAAATTTACTGCTTTATATAAACTATATCTATGCTTAATAAATGTAGAAAACCGGGGACATTCCCAAACCTTTAATTTTCATATAATCATCTCCTTTACATGTAAAAAATGCAGTGAATAATGTGCTTTCAAACTGATATTACTTTGAATAAACCTAATTTGTTTTAAAAATTATATGAACAATTGTAGTTATTGCAAGCAAAATAAAAAGTTTAAAATTTAAAATACTGAAAAAAATGAATTGGGTGGGGGATGGACATTAATAATGGTCTGGGAGAGTACATCAAACAAATCTTTTTTATTTTTGGCCTTTTTATATATAATACAATGTTGCACAGTTAATTTTTTTTTAGTGGAATGTTTAAAAACAACTGTTATTTAAAAGAAAGACCGAAAACTTTCATTGAACCAAAGAAAATTCACAGTTCAGTGTGCATAATTTTAGATTTTGTACTGTATTCACAATGCATACCATATACAACACATGTAGAAGATTTTTTAACAAATGTGAATTTGGTGGTTTGCACGGTCAAAGGTATATTATGCCAATAAATTTGATTGGACTTTTTTTGGCAGACACAGAGGTATAAAACATTGCAAACAAGTTACCTATATGATGTAAACTATTTGGGCTAGCTACTACCAAACTGCTAAAGTAAGGTAAAAGTAGCGCCCTACTCCCCCTCCCCCCCCCCCCCCCCCAAAAAAAAAAAAAAAAAAAAAAAAAAAAAAATAAAAAAAAAAAAAAGACCAAAGCAAAGCCTGTGATATAGAGTTGTCAAACAATACAACATTGATTGTTCAAATATTTTCATTGCATATTTTAGTTAAAACAAATGGATTTAAAATAAATGGCCAAATCACTTTTGTGTTCGCATTGGTGATTTGCTATGCCAAACAATTGCTCCAAAACACAGAGAATTCAATAGTTAGTAGAATAGTAGGTTCATTATATCCCTCTCCCAGTATATGTATTCTCAAGAAATATGCTTTTAACATAATGACACAATGTATTTTTTTTTTTACATAATAACACAATGTGTTATTTATGGGTTTCATAGCTGGAGATGAATAAAGCTTTGTGGTTGAGTGTGTGTGCACACAGAAGCATGGTCACCCCCAGCTGATACATGTGTTTTCCTGTAGAGGTTACAGGTGCCAGGGCTTCATCTGTCTCAGCACAGGGCCAGCTCTATCTAGGTCATCTAGTATTTTAGAATCTTGGCATCAGTCTTTTAGCATACAAGGACAGTGTTGAAAATATTTTTTCTCACACACACAAGGCCATTAAAATTAAAAAAAAATATTGAAAGGGGCTGGGGTGGGGTGAGGGTGGGTGGGAGAGGTTGTTATTTTGCCACATATGTTAACAGATTACCATAGATAAAAGGAATGGAGGTTATTCTTTTTTGTAAACACAGGCATCCTAAGATATAACTCCATGCATGAGTATAGTAAAATCAACATGAGAGCTCAGTGTCCTTGAGATGCAAGAATCCTGCAGCAGTCAGCCCTGAATTCCTCTAACTTTATCTTTGCATCTCATGAAAAATATTTCCAGGCGTGAAAAAAAATTAGGTCAGGTCCTCATGTGATTGAAATAAATCATATATTTTATATAATACATATTGACCGAGTGATTTCTTCCTCCTTGGGTCATTCCAGGGATTAGACAAAAGTCACGTGATAAATGTGTAATTTCTTTTATATCAGTTCAAAACATTGATGTCACAAGGAATAAGATAATCAGAGTGTTGGATTCCAACTCTTCACTCACAATCAATATAATGTTAGACTGGGACTCTAAATCCTGAAACTAATAATTCCTAATCAAACTAATCCAACTTCATTAGTTATAATAAAAAGTACATGTATGCAATCATTTGCAATTCATGCTTAGAATTTCAACAACACTGTTCTTTTTTTTTTTTTTTTTTTTTTTTTTGGCTCATACAGTCATATTTGATGACAATTTTTATGTCTTTAAACTCTTTATTCTGAAGATAGGAACTGTACATGGATAATAGATCATAACTTACGTACATATCTGCATTTTATTTTAGTCTGAAAGCACCCATTTTGTGCAGATAATAGTCACAAATATAATCAATAATGCTAATATCTATGATAAGGCCAAAAAAGCCTAATTTTTACACATTCAAATGATTCATTTTGTTGGTACATGTATAACTTAGTCACTCGTTGTTGTACATGTATGTGTATAAGGAGTTATCTTCCCTGCTACCATTGCTCAGTGTACAATGTAGCCATTGATGAGTAATAAGTTGCTGCCGATTTTTCCCAGGGAGACTGATGTTATTGATGGAGGAGGCAGGGAAGTGGTCTATTTATAGATGCTGCCTACCTCTGTCTGGCATTCTGCAGGGGTTACATCACCAGAAAATTTAATTTATCTACATTATGTACTTATCACTTCAGTAAGGGAATGTGTAAGAACACAATTTTAGTGAAAACTTCAATGGATGAAAACTGCTGGGCTGCTTGAAGTTTGGACTCACAGTCTGACACAAAACATTGCTTAAAAGTGATGAAATTGATATTGCTTATGTGCTTAGTGATTTTATAAGTAAAACAATTTTTAGACATCTTACTCATAATCACATATCTAAGCATGCAGTTTCATATTGTGAAAAAAAAAATCCAGAAAAGAAACCTTTTAAAAATCAATGTATAGCAATTCTTTGATCTATTTCATCAGGGTTGGGGTCAAGATTTGTGTAATGACTTTGAGACTTTGATGACCTGTGGACAATCCCATACCACACAGTTCCATAGTGCTGTGTATTAGACTTGAAATGCCTTTTTAACAGAGATCCATTTCCTTCATTCTCCTCCAAGTCCCCATTAAGGGTTGTAATGTTTGTGAACAATGACTAAATCAAACACCTGATTACAGACATGTTTTTCTCCACTAGGAACTAGGTATGCTGAAGCGGTTTTCTTCCAAGAGTTGGTAAAGAGAGGAATTAAAAAATGTAAATAAGATCCCCTGTAAAATGGGGAGTGAGCCCTCCATTCTCTGACACTAAGCAGATCCGTAATAATTGATAACTTTGACAAGGCCCCTCTGAAATTCTTGGCAGAGCCTATCTCTGTGTTTCAGTGGAGATGATTCACTAGGAAGCCTGCTGCAGAACCAACAACCATGATAGAAATAGGTAGGACATTTTAGGCTTTTAATTGACAACTAATTCACTTTCCAATTAGAAAATGGCTGGGTTTGTAGTGAGATTCTGTGATTTGCTGCATGGTAATTGTTGATTGTTCTGCTGAATGAGTTCTCGGTGGGGTGGCTGTATGATGAGCTGCTTGACCTTGCTTGACTTTCCTGATACTGTATCTGTGATTATGTAATTAGTTTATACAGGGGAGAGGGAAGGAGAGGGGAGAAAAGTGTATCCAATGGTTCTGTTTAACATTACTTGCTGTACAGAATGACACAATGAATTAGTTTTGCAATGCGGGGCCCTGCATGAGTACAAGCTGTAAAAAAGAAATCTCTGGGATCAGCTTCTCAGTACATACTGCTATACAACCCGAGTGTCAGCAACATCTCTGTCATCAGTGACTGGAGCGGAGACAGGGTCTGTGTGGTTTAAGTTCTCTGGGCTTTACTTTCCTGCCCGGTGTTGTATTTTTCCTTCCCAGTCATACTTTGACATTATCTCGTCCCCAAACTATAGTCAGTCTTCTTAGGACTGAAGTAGGGAAAGAAACATGCTGAAATTTGTGAAGGTTTCACCCAGACTGCCTCGGAAGAAAGTTAAGTATTGTGCAAGCTAGCTACAGTTTGTTTGGTATGAACTTTACAATATACTGCTGTGATCTTTTTATGATATTTAGTGTTATGTAAGTTAAACTAAGTTACATTTCTAAGAAAACTCTCAAGCCTCTTCATTCCCTGTGTGAAGTCAATTTCAAGCATTATACCAGGTAGTGCTGAGCAAGTGGTTTCAGAGTGGTGCATGAATGGCATTCTTTACAACAAATAATCTTGCCTTGTTTATTTAGTTTTGACACATAAAGAGATGGAGGAAGTGTTTGACCTTTCATCGCCTGTGTAATCTGGTTGCATATGGCTGTGAAAGATCAGCATTCATGAAATAGTTTTGTGTTTAATGACTTTTGTGTGTTTAATGGCTCCTGTTGGGGATCAAGTGGTTGTAGGACAGAGGGAACATGTGTTTCTCCTCTGACAATGCGAGCATGCTGACTGATGCTTCAGCAGATATCCCCCTCAGTAGATTATGGGTCAGATAATGGGGCGTTGAGATGATTACGACCCCCATCCTCCAATGAACCTGTTCTGAGTCAATTTCCTACCTCACCAAGCAAGAAATTTGCATTTCTTTATTCCATTAATATGAATGATTCATCAGCATCTCCTGAGCATAAAAATTCACACCAAGCCTCAGGCCTTTAGGAGCCAGAATCCGGATGTCTGGAAAATGATGCATACTGCAAATATCTTGTCAGCTGAGGGGTAACAGGGCAAGTTAATGATTTAATTAATTCATAACTGTTGTTATCTACAGTGTTTTATAAATCAGGGATTACAAAAGGTAATGCTTGACCCCCCCCCCCCCTCCCCAAGATGTAAGGGGGTAGTTGGGGGGTGGGGTGGGGGTTATCTCCCAAATTTGATAAATTAGAGGCCATATTGTTGTTGAATCTCACAGCATGTAAGTGGTTGTTAAGTGCCCAACTGCTGCATGGACTTGAGTTGATTGTTTATAATCATAACCACTTGACCTCAAGCACATGTAAATTTTGTTGCCACAGTTTTTCATGTAATCATGTAATGTAAGCATTTTATATGCAGGCAGAAATATTTAGAGAAGTTTAGGAATTTTTCTAAAAATCAATTTTATTTGCAATTGAGAGGTGTGTTTATTGCAATATTTCATAAACTTCAACAGTTTTAGGAAGATACTTTTGTAATATCTTCTGTAATAAAATATTGTTATTTCTTAAATTTATGTAACAGTAAGTAAATATATAAACCTTTATCAGTATTAGAATTGCATTTAAATTGCATGTAATTCATATTACTTAGTTGACCCAAAAAAAAAAAATTGACTTACAACTACATGTAATTATTTTCTTAAAATTCAGATTATAATTGAAACAAATTTTGAAACATTCATCCCCCATTTTATTGAGGCATGCTTGTTTTGGATGGATCGAATTACTTTGTACTATTTACATCAAAATAAATTGTTTATGATAATAATATTAATATGTACACATAAGTGCTTGATGGAATACTGATTTTTATGTTGAATTCATGATAAAATATCTTCATGTATGGTGTAGAGTGTTTTATAATGATATGGTGCAGCTCATCTATTTGTTTATCTGTCAACACATTGTAGACAAAATACAGACTGTACAATATTAGACTTAGTATACAGGTAGTTTATGACAAGAGAAAGAACTCTATTCACTTTAAAGGTCAGGGGCCAGTTTCTCAAAAAGGCGTAAATTTGGGCTTAAGTTAGTTCGATTAACGAGGTTACGCCAATATTTAGTCGGGTCTAAGTTGCGTTTCTGAAAGAGGCGTAAATTAGAGTTTAAATGTCGGAAGAACTAAGACATCTCCGCTGAGTACTAAGCATGCGCATATCGTATTTTGTTTTGCTTTGAGGCTATGATTATATGTGGTGGATCAATTTTCTAATTAATAGTACATGTACCCGAAAGTACACATGTTATACTATACCGCAAAATATGCATATTTCAAGTTGTTCATAACAGTTTATATTAATGAAAGTAGAACAAATGTCTATACGTTGCAGAACATAATGAAATTTTTGAGAAATACAGATGATATGAAAGAGGCAGATATAAGAGGTTGCAAAAACCAAATATATGACAATTGAATGCATTGCAGACGATATTGAGGCACAGTTGTACATATTAATTGAACTAATTCGAAACAATGCATAGAAATTAACTCCAATATTCATGTAAAATTGAAAATATATCTAGAATGCAGGGGCGGGGTACATTAGATATGCCCCATACGTACGTCTGCAGAATGATAAGTCATGCTTCATATTGATATTTAGTCACTTTCAGATCCTGGGATAAGGCTTGATTCTTTTTTATCATATCACTAAATTATTTATAGAAAATAATATGACCATGATTAAACAGCAACCTACTGAAATCGAAAATATCCACTGTATAAATAACATGTACAATTTTACAATTTACAATTTCTTTATTAACCAATTAAGGGCCCTCAAGGGGCAACATGAAGATTGTACATAGAACATCCAATGTACATATAAGACATTCAATAAGCATTACATATACAAGAGGGAAAGAGTTGGATGATTGAAAGAGCTAGGACAGACATGAACATTTAATTAGTATACTAGTATATAATATATATACATATGTATGTTTCTTTATACTCAATACAATGTCTTCTGTATATTTATGTTAAACATCCATACATAAATGTCAAAATACAAATGTACATACATGAACCTTGTCCATGTCTACAGAAGGAAGAAAAGTTCCATCCTCTGTTCCAATATTGTAAGAATTTAGACAATGACATGGAAACGATTCTTGATTTTCGGCAATTCAAATGATAAAAGCTTTGAAAGATATTGTGTACAATTAACAACGCAGGAATTATCAACATTTGAGGCCGGGGTCTCCCCAAATCCCTTTCCTGTTTTTGGTTTAATCAATTGATTGTTTTGTTTTGGTTTGGGGTTTTTTTTTGGGGGGGGGGGTATTGAAAGTAATACATGTATATACTGTATACAGGGAATTATTCGCCCGTTTAATTTTCAACCATTTCACCCTCGTTGTCAGCGTGCCAATTTAAGACAGCGATTTTCAATGTCTGATATTAAGTAACTTGAAACACAACTGTGACTGGGCGAATTCATGACGGAGCGAGTGTAGAAAGGCGAAAATTACACAGGTCGAAAATAACCCTGTATACAGTATCTTGATTAATATATAGATATAAAAACATTCAGGAGAGAACATAAATAGGCATTATGCCTGCTGTTTAATCCATTTCAATGTATCTGTATACTTGAATAAAATACTTCTTAAATTAAAAACATCCATCTAAGAACCCCTCACTATCTGAAGAAAGTTTTATAAATAAAAGGTTTCTAAAAGTTGAATGGATTTAATGGATCTAAAAAATCCCCCTATCCCCCCCCCTCCCCCTCCGTATAGGATATTTTGCGTCTTTGCAGTTTTAACAAGTACTTTTGAGTCTTACTTTTTATCTCTATCTGCTTTGGGTTATTAGGGGGTGGGTGTACAATTGTATAATACGTATGACAAGCTAGTTAAATTTGTAAATAATGCAACCTGTTGTAAAACTGCTTAAACAACGTCTTTTGAATTGCAAGTTGACAACTTCGAAATGAGTTAAGTTCATTATTTATCAAATTGATTTAATCTTAATTTATTTAGTAATAGGAACAGTTATCGAACAATAGGTATTTTTTAAAAGTTATAAGTACATGTATAAGATGTGAATGTTTTCCTTAAAAACACGTAGAACAAGCCAAAATTAAAATTCTCTGTTTATTTTGCCTTAGAAACAAAAAACTTGTCATTTTTGTGTACAGACTAAGGACTTACGCCTACCCATTAGCATGCGTAGATTTAAACCCAAATTTAGTCCTGACTAAGTTTCCGCCTTTTTGTGAAACGCAACTTAGTCTGGCTTTGAGGTTTAGTCCCTGACTTAGTCCGGACTTAGCTTACTCCTGGACGTAGGCCTTTTTGAGAAACGGGCCCCAGGTGTAAGGCCAAGTTAACCAGAGACATAAAGGAACATTTCTGGTCTCTATATCTTAATTTGAGGGTCTTCTTTTTAAGGTCAAAGGTCAAAATAGACTTGCATTAACTATACCTTGTATGCAAGATACAGACTACATTTAGGAGAAAGACACTGTTAAAATACAACTTTGGTTTTATTTGTTTGTCTGATGTTTATTTCTTTCTGCTTATTGTTTGTAGATGCATTACTGGCTGACCTTCAGAACACCACCACTCAATCACGACATTACCAACACTCTGAAGGCCCGGGTCGGCAAGGAGACGGGGTCCAGCAACGAGAACCAGTACAGAACCATGCTCAGTACAGCAGCACTGCTGTCGAGTACAGCTCGCGTTACAACCAGCGGTCCAGTGGGAGTGAGACACCACCTCCTCTACCCCCGCCCCCTCCACAGGAACTCCTAGAGAACATTCCACCACCCAAACAGTTCGATCAGGTGAGAGCAACCACTTGACTTTTATCATGAGCCTAAATTAAGCCATCTTTTAGAATAAACAACATGAAAAAAAATATGTTAATTAAAGCAGCCATGATTTTGAACCTATCATTGGTCTGTTGTTAAATTCTGACCTTATTTTGGAAGGGAGTAACATCAATGTCCTAGGTAAGCGACAGATAAAAAAAATAATATTTTCACTTTTATTAGTTATCTTTGAATTAGATTTTTTTAATATATACAACAAGAAAGAAAATCTTGCATTATTGTTGAATATTGTGGTGCATGCATCTCTTTGGAATAAATGTGAAATATCTAATGTAAAGTAACAAACTCCCCTTGTACTTTTATCAGCTAGATTGAAATTAAGATTAATTTAATTTACTTTAATTTCAAATTTGATTTAAACATAGAACAAGAAAGACAATTTTATCTGTTATACCGGTACTTAATTAAATTTTCTTGCAAGGGTTATTTTTCTTTGGTAAGGAATATATTTCATCAAACATTGGATTAAAACATTTTACAAGTGATTTTTAGCATCTAGATTTGATTGGCCTTATTCACATAAAAAAAAAACGAGAGAGATGTTGCGTGAGGTAGTGGTTACTTGAAGTATCACGGTGATTGTTTTTTTTGCCCACAGCGCAGACTGTCTGTGTACCAAGTGTTTAGGAAGGTAATTCTGTCAGTCACTGTGTGTGTGTACCTCTCCATTAGTCAGTACTGTATACTGAGGTGTATTAATCCCTGTAATATATATATAGACAGATACACAACATCTTTATAGGCATATATCACGACTTCTCTTTATTACTCAGGAATGATGATATAGACAACTCACACTTGTTTTGACACCATCAAGGCATAACTGGATCTTACATTATGCATTTAACAGTCACTGTGGTTCAGTAATAATTTTATAGGTTTGTCAGTCTTGACTGGAAACTGACACATTTGATAGAACTATGACAAATACCATAATCCATAATGGTAAGAACCTATGAACACACATGTACTGGTATATCAGTATTTTTCCTTAAGAAGTATACTCAAGCATTACATCACATAGGATGTACATGTACGGTATGTACAGTTGTTCAATGTATTTACACTTGTATCATAATATATCAGAAATACATGTACACAAGGAAGTGTAAGGTGTATCCTTGATGTCTACATTATTGTGTTAAGATGCAGGACGTGAGTAAATATTCAAATCAATTCTTGATTAATTGTGTGTATTTCAATGTGCAATCAGCTTGATTTCAGGAGAATCACTGGTACTTCATTTATGTAATTTAAGGATTCTACAGCCTGTAGCAGACTTTGTTTTTATCATTGCCTGTTGTTTCTCTCTCCAGCCCATGTACTATGAAACTGGGGTAGCTCCACCACCCCAGGAACCGAGGACCTCCCAACTGAGCAACAACTTGTCTGAGCTCGACCAACTTCTGCAAGATCTCAACTCGGCTCAGTTCATGGCGGAGGTGGACAAACGCAACACAGGTAAATATTCCACTTACTTAACTTACCTACATAATGGGAGTATACAATAGCCTTGTCCACTTCCTTAGCATTCCTAAACAGAGAACAGGAAAACATGTATATAAAAAACACGCTTTTAACGAATTCAGTCTTACGGCAAATAAATATTAATGACCATGATGACATTCTTACTTAGTTTAAAATTGTATTATATAATGAATAAAATAAATATTATTGATGAGGAAACAAAATCTCTTGTACAAAGACAAACACATGTGTAAGCAGTGTGTGCAATGATCAGGCACTCTCAGTGTTCTTTTAAACAAATTAAAAACCACAAAACCAGAAAGAATTAGGATCCGGCAGGTGCACTGTTTACTTGTTTGGTACGATATGCTGTCTAAATAGTGAATGTATAATGATTAAAACTTGATTCAGTTTCAGAAGAAATTATCAAATTTTACATTGCAACAATAAGTTAAAGCAATCAATGACCTCTGATGATTTAAGCAATGTCTTAAAATAGATTAATAAACTGCCTCAAACTCATTGCTATATTTCTAAATCTCAAGGTAAAGAAGACTTAAAAAGTGTTGATTAATGGGGTTTCTACTGTACACAAAGCAGAACAAGGAATTGTATTCTGTACTGTTATCAGAAGTACTGGACTGTACAAAGATAAATGCATATTATCTATGCAGTGTACAAGGCCTATATACTGTACCAAATGAATGAACTGAACCAAGTTAAGTAGATATGCAATATGTTGTGTTCACTCTGTACATAGGTTCAGCATTGATTATAGTATACTTACTGTGACGTTGCAGAGATCAATGTCTGTTATCTACTAATACCGGTATTCAGCTTATGGTACTTAGTATGCAATAAAATTAGAGTACAAGTAGGCACACAGAGATCTATTGTAGAGAAACAGGTGACTATAAATGGCATTAATGTCCAGGTTTGATATCCATGGTAATAGATGCCATAGCAAACTTTATGTGAATAAAAGAGGAAATAGTTTTACTGTTTAAGTATAATTTTCTGTTTCCTTGGATCAGTCGTTGTAACACGAGAGAGCTGATTTTGATTTTTCCCTTTGTTTTGTATCATTTGGCAGAGCTTAAAAGGAAACAGAACAAGTGAAACATGAAATTTCAATTAATGAAGAGCGTGAGTTAATTCTAGATATTTGCGTCTCCATAGACTTCCTTTTACTGTAGATGATATAACATATCATCAATATATAAAAAAAAATAGTTTTTGTCTTACAAAGATAGTGTTTAAACTTTGATGTAATTAACCAACTGATATTTGTTTTTGATGTCTAAATCTAATTAACTAAGAGATGTAGGGTCGATCCAGTCTGTAGCTCAAAATGTTAAGATAATTGGTTGCTTTATTCTTTCTGCTGATAGCATCCCTTTATCTGTAATAATAGTCATGTTATAATTACTTCTAAATCAATTTGGATCTGCCTTCCATGCACAAATGTATTTCAGAAGAATCGCACCGAGGATTCATAATTTAAATGCTTCAAATTCCTGATACACACAATTAAATAGGTGTCTGTCTATGAGCTTTAAAATAACTCTCCAAGATAAAGGGGACCCTCCCCCTCAAAAAAAAAATTGACACAAGGTATAAGATTTAATGGGGATTGCCACCCTGCACAGTTTTTGAATCAGCGCGAGATGAGATCCAGAGAGAGCGGTGTTGGTGTCGTTTCACGGTTGGCTATTGATAGAAGGGTAATTCAGTGGTACAAACATTCACTTGACTTGGATGATTAATTGGCGTGTAAATCCATCACATCACTGAGCGAGGCCTATGATTGTGACAGTGTATTCATAAGTACTGGGTCATGCTAAAATGGAAGTACAGTGGTAGGACTGCATTTTTTAGTGTTTTTCTGTGGAACTTCTCTATGTGTGCTTTTACTTTCCAATACGTGAGGAATTATCTGTAGGTTTTTAGGAATGTGAATTCCAACTTCACAGGTTTTTATGAGAATGTCAAGAAGAAAGTTTTTCTACATTATAGATATGGGATAAAAGTTTCTCTAAAATTGGTTTATAGTTAAAATTTTTAAGAAAATTTCAAAATATTTTTTGTGTGGTCCAGCTAGCTTTGATAACCTAAGCAATTAATCTTGTGATAATAATGTTATCAAAACTTAATCTTTTTTATAAGACTACCCAGGGTCATGCTTGTTTGTAGTGTGTTCACGATAAAATCCAAAGCTGAGTCATTTTCTTGCCAGCAGGGGTGAAAAA
>WFKH01010931.1:3967566-3978055 GCA_016163765.1 Magallana hongkongensis | reverse complement strand
TGGCTGATTTTCGGAATGTCCCTCCTTTTTTCTGACGATATTTTCTTGATGCTGCCCCAGTTGTGCTCCTTGTGTTCCGTCTGACCACACGTCACACAGAAGATGGTCTTACAGTCCTCGCAGCACATGTCCCTGTCCTCGTCATGCTTCCTACACAGGGGCAGCACCTCACGGGAACTCCCAAACGTGAACTCACCCATCTCATCACCCTAACCCCCACTCTCTTAACTCTCGACTTCTAACATCTGTATTATTTTGTACAAACCGACTTGTTTTCCAATTGCTTCCTTTTCCTGCAGTTTTCATCAGAACCACAACAGAACTGAGTCGATTTGATAGTGGACGCGGTATAAAATCAAAAACATTGACAACAAGGAAGAATATACACACGACTGAAATAGAAACAGCATTAATTCTTCAACAGATGCTGTTTCGTACAGGAAAAAATAAATATATATATATATCTTTATTTGTATGGATAAACATCATTTCCATACCAGTATATACACAGAGATTTATGATTTGATTTTCATTATTTGATATTACATCCTTGTTATCACTTTCTGTGTCTCTTCACATAACAGGTACCCACCGTTAGGATAACAGTAATATATAATGATGATAATTATTATTGTTATTGAAGCTATCGAATAATAGCTAATTCCGTTATCATGATTGCATTTTCAATGAAAGACAATAAAGTAAATGAGAAAAAAAGTTAAGCAGTAAAATATAGAATAAAAAACTTCCTTTTTCGTTTTGACAGTTTTTAACCTGCTTGTATTTATAGTATTTGATAGTTAAACAATTTAATTTAATTGGTTACTACGTATATCTATTTCTAACGAGCTATTGCTAATGCCTCATTAAAATGACTAAAATTATAATATTCCATCTCCAGATCATCAATTTTAATTAATAAAAATGTGCTTGTTCGTGTATCTTTCTCTGACGCGGTAAAGTCTTATAACGATTAAAATAACATTCAATCCCCAAATATCGGTCAGTTTCGAAAAATGTCTGTCGTAAGAATTTTCTAGAAGCTTAGGGAAGAATTTTAAAGGTTTTATTCTAATCGAGACATGTTTTTAGTAAAGGGATATTTTAAAATTGCATAAACGACCGACTCTGCAGAACAGAAAAGAATGTCCCTGTTGTCACTATAGCAAATAAACTTTATCATAGGTTCGAACAACATATTTCTACTTTTTTGAAAGAGTTACATTTATACACATAAATTATGATATATTCGAAAGGGTTTAAATAAGAATTTATCTTCCCAGAGCAGACTTTAAAACAGTTCATTACGTGCAAAACCCTGCTTTAATTTATAGTATTCTGCATTCAAGGACATAAAATGACGATGTACATGTATAAGGCACAGGCACCTGACGTCATATATTTTTCTCATAATAAAAAAAAAATACTCCGCTAACCTAATAAATGACAAGGTACCCATCCCCGCCATCTTTGATTTTTTTTTAAACTGGTACATCAGCTGGAAGTTTTGCTTGAAACTCATCGGTAAAATTATTTTGCAATCCTCTCCGTCTCCCGATCGGTCATTCAACATCTAAGCTTACAACCAATTCAACCAAAACGGTGCATTACACCTGTCATTAATAAAAATAACCACTCGATCTGCATCTACTCCCTTGGATATGCGATAAATGTCTAAAGGGTGGACGGAAGTTGTCACCAATATGTAAATGAGATTTCCCTGCAACGTGTGTTTGTTTCAATATTTCAAAATATATGCATTTATAAACATTTTTATATAAACTTTGTGTAACAAAAGTTATAATTGATTGTTTATAGTATCCCTTTTCTTAATTTTAACTCGTATGTTGATCGAATTCAAAATTGACGCCTTTAGAATATTCTTATCAGTTCTATATTTGGAAGGGATTACCCATATTATGACGCGATTTATGTCAACTTCCGTCCACCCTTTAGCTTTTTGTCGCAAATCAGCAGCAGAAGATGCAGAATGAGGAGATATTTTTAATAATAAACGATGTTATGGGCCGTTTTGGTTGAATCAGCAGTAAGCTAAGATATTGAATGACCGATCGGACGGCGGAAATGATCGCAGAAAAATGTTACCGCTGAGTTATAAGCGAAAATTCACGGCGATGTGACAGTTTAAAAAAAATCCAAGATGGCGGGGATGGGTACCTTGTCAAATATTAGGTAAGCGGAATTTTTTTTTTATTATGAGAAAAATATATGACGTCAGGTGCCTGTGGTATAAGGATACAACTCTCTCTCTCTCTCTCTCTCTCTCTCTCTCTCTCTCTCTCTCTATATATATATATATATATAGCAACACATCGAGATAAATAAAAACGATTATAGACGAGAAAAAAATTTAAAGCATACCAGGAAAGACATCATAGTAACGTTAACAGAAAGGATAAGAGGGCAACAGAGAGGACAGTTTTGATATGGATGTTCCGTATATATACAGAATGAGATACCATATATTATAATATGACGTCAAATGGGCACGAACATGATAAACGTACCGAGAATGATTGGCAAACCAGTTAATTTTTTCACGATGATCCATTTTCTTATAATTTCAATAAAAACGTGATGCATCGTTAAGTTTAGTTTTAATAGCTATTTAGATTAACAGTCTCCTAGTTATAGATTTCTTTATCCATACTTAGTATTTCAAGTTGACCAATTGTGGTTTCCACTCTATGTAAACATTCGTTTCCGTTTCATCACCCTCATATATTTCCTGACCAATTTGTCCGAGGAAAGAAGTATATGTAAAAGTACTGTGAAAGTATTCCTTTTTCTCTTCACTTTCCTCTCGACCTGCTTTGAAACTGCATTTCCTGAATCTTTCCTTGATGTCCCAATTCACAGGCACCTGACGTTATATATTTTTCTCATAATAAAAATATATACCCTCTACCTAATAAGATACTTGTGTATTATTAGGTGGGTATAATTTCTATTATGAGAAAAATATATAACGTCAGGTGCCTGTGTCCCAAGTGTATCTTGGGTTCAAGATGAACATAAAACAATTGTTTGTTTAACAAACTGGTCACGGTTCTCCTCTCTCATCTACATGTACATTTCATGGATATGATCCGGTGAGTTCTACCAGTTCGTTATTTATCAAGAAAGAAAACCGAGGAAGGAAACCATGATGAGTAATAGAAAGAAAGCAAATCGTAATAAAAACAACACCTACACTCGTGTGTATACATATTAGTTAGCATTAGATTATCGAGGAAAATTTGTAATTTAGACATTTAGCATGCATAATGTATAATGTCCTTCAAATAAAAAAAAAATTAGACTAATGCAAGTTTTATTTTATGATGTTAATCGTTTATAGCTAAAAAGATTAAATTCATTTTTTTTCCTGGACATGAAGGGTAATATGTTGTCCATCTAGCTCCATTAAGTACGATCTGTCCTCTTACATCTATGAAGCTCTAGGAATAATGTTAAAATATATAGAGAATATTCATATTGCTTAAACATACATGTAAGTCATGTAAGTCATCGATTGTATATACTACTTTTATTGTTGTTGGAATAATTATGCCTTAGATTATAATTCAAAATAGATATTATAAACCGGTAAGTGTATCGGGTTTTTTTCTCTTTGGTTGAAAATCACATTCAGCGTAAATTAAAAATTTTACATGCCGCATCCTGCAAATTACATAATCACAAAAGATGAAAATATCATACTTAATTGCGCTATTTACTACCTATTTACTAATATTTACTAACTGAGAATGAAATTTAAAAAAGTATTGATCAACTGTTATTATAACGGACAAGCGGTCTGACATCAGCCCCCCCTCCCCTTTACCTCCCCCTAACTATGCATCTATTTAGGAAAAACCTAACTGTCCTGTCCGTAGATCGCAAATATTGTCCAACATGAATGAGTTTGAATTCAGATAGACAGTTAAGGCTAGCATATGTTTTCCAAAAATGTTAAAACATGCTAATAACACGACTTGGTTAATTCTACTAGTGTTAACCAACTCTCTTAAATTATAACTTCCGCAATGCATGCCATTAAATGTACAAGTATCCCCCCCCCCCCAAAAAAAAAATTTAAAGTCACGCATCGCTTTATAAATACATGCTAAAATTTAAATAAAATGTTTTAATCAGGAAATATAATTAATAAAATTTGAAGATTTATCCCCTTGATGATCTCTTGCTTGATATCAAATAGGTAATCGAGTGGTTTTGACTGCAGTTAGTAAAACTCGTGCTAGACAATAGCAAAGGTTTCCGAAAGAATGCCATGTACGGTGAACTGTGTTCAATGAATTCTGCAGATAGACCATCACGTGCTTTGTAGGTCTATTTCAAAGGCCCTCGGGCTATCCTACAACTTTTATTAGCTTGCTATTATTTACCTGACAGCTTTGAGTCATACGCACTGGCGAGGAGCTATTTTTAGAACACCGTAGACAAGCATTAGCGCGGTAACCCGGATTAGCGTGCCACTACAGCAATAGCCGCCATTTTGCTAAGGTTGTCGCTACACTCTGTCTTTGGGGTAAGTTGGGGATGTTAACATACATTTTCTTGTTGTTGGACTAACTTAAGTTTAATGTTTAACTGTCGTGTATTTGTCAAAGTTTCCCATGGTTTAGATCAACATCGCTTTGCCCGGCTGGTATCTAACTATTGGACTAGTTCCCCGGCCTCGCTAGTCGCTATATACGGATTGATCGCAGGCTTGTAGCTTTGTTCTGCAATGGTTGTTTGTTATTGTTTTGGATAGTGAGATATACGACGTGAATTTTTGCATCAGTAGGCCCTACTTTAAATGAACATTTTTGATGATTTTTAAAACTCTTACTGGTGTATGTTAAAGTGTGTTAGTTTATTTATTCGTTATTAAGCTAAATATGGCTTATCAGATTACATCATTATTATGAAAATACAAAATAAAGGAGAAATATTAATAACATCATTATTATGAAAATACATGTACAAAATAAAGGAGAAATAATAATAAAGTAGTAATGCATTAAATATTTACATGAATTTTTTTTGTACAGTAGGCTAAGTTCATTTACTTTAACAAACATATTCATGTACTATATTTTAACAAAAATATTTTTTCATTGCGTTTTAAAATCATTTGAGATGCTATACATAAAGTGTTCAATATAAAACTTTACATAGCTTAGTCAAGGATTATATCATAACTTTTTTTTCCCTGCAAAATTTTATCAGGTCAGCAGATCCTGTCTGATATGTCTTTTAAAAGATTAGAAAATAAAATCTTAAACTTAGCACTTGAAGAGGGAAGGCCAAGTATTTCTGATGGAGGTTGGGGTGGTGGGTTGAAGGTCACTTTTTATAGTCAGTGTTTTGGTGAAGGGGTCTTATTATGGGAACCGGTACATTCAGTGAATATTTTAATCAATATGTTCAGGGTATAATCTGAAAGCATGTGTAAAGATGAACATAAAATTTTCTCTTATATTTTGTAGGCAGATTTTCAATATGGATGAAACGATGGAAATATTTAAATTAGCACAGTCGTACAAGATAGACTGGGGCCTTGTGCTGGACGGGAGAGTTTATGAAGTATTTAGCACGCATGCGCAGTCATTGGGCTGCGAACTTGATCTTCTTATGCTCCCACTGTTTGTTTCTGCAGCTAATTTTATGGGACCAAAAACAAAAATACAGATTACCCAAAGCTGGTTTGAGCGTCCAAGTCTGATGGGCATTGTTGCAGCTAGACGCGGTGAAAGGAAAACTACTGTGTTAAACTTCATCAAAAGTTGCAGCCGACAAGTTCAAACCGAGACCAAGGTCACCAAAGACGAAGACAAAAGGTCAACAGAGACTGGACTCAAAGACGCAGTGAATGTTGATGGCGTCACGGAGACATGTAACGTGAATGGAAGCCGATTGTTTGTCATTGATGATCTAGACCAAGTGATCAAACAAGTGACCAAAGCGCCAGATTTTTGGAACTCGTCCACCCTGCAGAAGTCAGTTTTATCCCCTTATTCAGACGCTTCATACAGTGAAAACATCAACGTAGCAGCAGCCGTGCAGGGCGCACAGATAGCAGAGATCATAAACTGGCCCGATCCCGGACGGCTGCTGGACCGGGTTTTAGTTTTATGTGCACGTGATGCGGAGGAAATGACGCTTTCTTTGAAACAATGTACATCACTTCATATCATTTTTCAGAGAGTGCACGAGTTATACAATAACAATGATATTACATACACATTTAGCGACGATGCAGTGCAAGAATTTGAAAGGTTAGTAACGTTGGAATTTATGCAATGTGTACTTTTGTAAAACAATTCACAAATTATTTAAACTATAGTTGTAAATAGTTAAAAATAGTTTTAAAAATATGTTTTTATTGTAATTTGTAATAATTTTATTAAAATTTTTATAATTCTTGATCATGTATTGAAAAATAACCTCTAAAAATATGCGCTTGCAATAGGGCATATTTGAATGTTTGTTTGATTCTTTTTAGAATGGCTGGAGTGGTGAATTCAATAAAGAAAGAGTGCTACAACGACGAGTTAAAACGAGGCTGTGCTAATCACGTGATGAGTCAAATGGCGCGATTAAGTGCAGTTTCCCATGCTCTGACGCATGCAGTTTCGGATAGCAGATCAGACTATGTGATTTCAAAAACGACTGTTCAGGGTATGTTTGTAACCTCTCTGTACATGCTGCGACAGAAATGTCTTCTGTTACACGGCTCCGACTCCCCGGGTTACTCCGAGCTCTTTCACTCCATATTGAGTAGTGAAGTCGAATTGCTAAAGCCAACGGACGCTCGCAATGCCTTTAATTCTCAAGAAAATGGAGATGATGTCATAGAAATCACTCTAGATGGAAATAATGAACCAGTAGCCAGAATTATACCCAAACGCGAGGATAAAGAAGAAAATCCCTCCATGGAAGCCTCTTCATCATCTGATGTCACAATCTGGCAGATGGAAAGCAGAGACCGTGACGAAAATCAGACGGAGCGGAACCTCAGCACTATGTATTACCCGGGTGTTCAGACTTCACAGCAACAGATGTTAGAGTACCAAAAACAGCAAGGTATAATGACTACTTCACCGAGCAGAGAGACGGTGAATCTCCAACACTATGAACCTGACCAGCTTTGTGTATCTAAAAACGAGAGTCCAAAACAGGACAACATGGCAAGTGTACTGAGACCACGGGGCAAGTTCCGCCCACCACCCCCGCCGTTGAAACCCCGCCCCCACCAGCTTCACGTGAATCGTCGATTTATTCCCGCGCCAAAACGATTGAACGACAGGACGCAGCACAAAACATGTGTGTTTACCTGTAGTGACAATATATTTGTTCAGATTTGTTTTGCCAAGATCAGAAAATGTCTACTGACCAAAGGACTGTTCATTACTTCTTCGTACGCCTGTCAGTATCGACTGTTCCCTCCCGTCCCGTTAGTACAGAGGACTTCATCCCCGCGGACAACTCACCCGTCTTGGGCAGCCGTCAAGTTTTTCGAGAGGCTGGAGACCCTAGGGTTTGGCGAGGTCACAGTTTTTCGCTCTCAGTCGGTGAAATTTAAGAAGAAGCCCCTTGAGGAGATGTCGGAGAGAGCTAGGAATATTCTCAGACAAGTAGGAATAGCGGAGGATGAATACATATCAGCGCTGACGACAGATGATGACGTCAGTCTTACGTCATTACCGGAGTACAACTATCTCTTCACTGTTCATCAGAACGGGAACATGGAAACCGAAGACGCTGAACAACAAGTTCAAGTAAGATGAAAGCATCTTCAAGTGAAATAAGGTCCGGTGTCCGAGATAAATCTACCTTTTTGTCTTACGTTTATTTGTTTCAAATCACGAAATAGTAGGCCTACAGAAACACCTGTTCGATATTTTTCTTTTCCACCAATTTTGTGTTCTTTTCCAATTTGTTTACGACCGTTGGAGAATAGTCCAAAATAACCGTGGAGAACATCCAAAGACGACTCGAAGGGGGAATACTCCACCAAATGGAGACTTACGACTCCTGGGTGAAACTTCAATGAAGAACGTAGTTTAGGACTTGATCACGAAGTTTGCGACTTGATTACGACTCCGATAAAATGTACCACCAATGAAGAATATTGTTTAGATTTGAAAGTAAATAATCGACTATTGTTTACATATTCAGTCATTAAAGTTTATTTCATTTTGATAAAGGTATTTTTGTTAGTATTTGCTATTGTTTTTTTTTTCATTAAAAATCATGTACGCTAACATATACTTTTAAGAAAACGAGATTTTTTTCATAAATTTGATATCTCTTTAAAAAAATCAAGTGCATAACACGTTTGTTTTCTTATTTTGGTTGTTTCATTATGTTAGATAATTCAAAAAGACAAACCGATCCTGCTTAATATGAATTTTCTCATTAAACACGGAAAATCCCTTCACGAAGGCATCGCTGGGTCACGTGCCAGCAAGCCATGGCGTTATTACAACAATCGGTAAGCCTTTATTTAACGAATTAACGATCGAGGATTAAAACCCTCCTACAATGATATCATTGATAATACATGTAATCGTTAAAACAGATACACGTGAGTAGACGCTGAGTAAGTAATAATGTCTATTTTAAGATCTATGGATTTTTACCACACAGCTGTTATCACATACAAACACAATAAACGCTGATATAAGTAATTTGTCCCCTTCACGTTAATCTGCTGCTCATTGCATAAGACCGTCCAGCAGATTTTAAATATAGATTGGTGAAATCCTGTCCATGTGCTCCCGGACTAGGAGAGGTGGTAGTTTACAAGCAAGCCTAGTTTGTTCTTCGTCGCCATTGTACTGTGTCAAGAGTCCATCCAGGAGAAGAGTTCGTCAAGCGTTCCTCGTGACCTGGGTATAGTTCACGGCTTCATGAGATGGTCCCCATGTAGAGTGTATCGTAGTGCTTCACAAAAGCTGTTTGTAGGACCAGAAAGAAGTGACACATTGCATAGTGTTTTACCAAGTAACTGTATAGGACTATACGTAAGCAAAACTTTCAACCAGGGGAGTCCCATTCTAATGACGAGGAGGATGTTCAGGTGAATTGTGCAGGTAATTTAAATCTTAAACCAATAATCTCGCTACAACAATCATCCATGAATTGGGTCAAGCCCACCGGTCATCGTTAAATGTTATTCACTACAGTAAATCATGGTTATAGCGAGTCCTAGGCCAAATAATTTACCTTACTTTGCTTTATATATCCGTAATCTGTTATATCCGTATAACGAATTCGCAGTAATAAGTATAGCGAATTGTGTTTTCAGGATGCTGAGTTCCCATCCCGGGGACAATGACGGGGGCTCTGTGGAGCCGAGATTTGAGTAAGTATCTACCTGGTTCTCTTTAGACACCCTACTGACCGATTTCACCGGTCGAGTCTCGGTGTCAACAAATAGTCGTCTACGATTTCTAAAAACGTAAATAATAGACAACCCTGGTGTCAATAGATAGTCGACTATTCTACAATGTATATTAAAAGATAAATCGTGGTGTCGACAAATAGTGCAATGCAATGAAATGTCTACAATATCTAAACAAATACTAATCATCAATAGACAAGTTCTGGTTGTCTTTTTGAAACTAAGAGATAATTATCAATAAATATAAAGATCTATTGTTTTTTTAAAATATTTCTTAAATTGCCCTTTAAGACATTTTCGGTACAAAAGTTGCAAAAGCTAACTCTGTATAGATCAGAAATAAATAAAAATATGATTGTTTCTAAACAGAAATACAACACAATCCCGTCAGCAGTCCAGTACAGGTGCTCCTCCCATATCCCCTCAAACATCTAACGAACCAATCGAAGGCCGCGACCCAGACAGCATCTACAGCTTCACCCACAGCAAGCGCGGCTACGCCGTCCTCATTATGAACCATACGTTCGCCAACGAGGACGATAATTTACCCGGGGTGCAGCACGATATTGACAGTATGGCCAGATTATTCACAACGATGGACTTTGAAGTTAGACAACTTATAAACCTCACAAATGAACAGCTTGTTTCAGATCTTTGGAGTGAGTACTGTCCTTCTTCATTCAATGCTAGTCTTGCTTAAGTAATAAAGTATATCGATTCAAATTCAAAGTTACCACATTTTACTCAATTTGTATAGAACATTGCAATAAGTGCAACAGTAATGCATTACAATTGGAAGGCATGCGGATGCTTAAAAACCATAAATATTTTGTAACAAAAGGTGGCAACAATTGTAACTTCTGTGACATCCTATTACAAATTGTTTGCCTGGGATGACCATTCGGCGACCGTATCATCTTTTTCGTTTTTTCTTTCTTAATTGATTTATTTACAAACATTAAGTTATATATCCAAACTGAAATATCTAAGTTATATTGTCTCTGACAGATATCCAGACTAAGATATCTAAGTTGAAATGTCTTTGACAAATATCCAGGCTAAGATATCTAA
>WFKH01010931.1:3950386-3967466 GCA_016163765.1 Magallana hongkongensis | reverse complement strand
TTATATTGTCTCTGACAGATATCCAGACAGAGATATCTAAGTTATATTGTCTCTGAGAAATATCCAGACTGTGTCATCTAAGTTATATTGTCTCTGACAGATATCCAGACTGATATCTAAGTTATATTGTCTCTTACAGATATCCAGACTGAGTTATCTAAGTTTTATTGTCTCTGACAGATATCCAAACTGATATCTAAGTTAAATTGTATCTGACAGATATCCAGACAGAGATATCTAAGTTATATTGTCTCTGACATATCCAGACAGAGATATCTAAGTTATAATGTCTCTGACAGATATCCAGACTGAGATATCGAGTGACTGTGATTGTTTTGTCTGCGTCATCAGCACACACGGAGGTGAGGATCCCGGGTTTCACGCAAATTGCCTTCAGGAGCCAGGATACATTAAGACAGAACATTATGTCTTGAATAATGAGGGCGCACTGTGGACCCGACACATCATGGAGATTTTTAACGACCAACACTGTAAGCCTCTTAGGGGAAAACCTCGATTGTTCTTTGTTCAGGTACATGTATATTTGAATGTTATTCTTTTTCTTCTGATGTCAGACGTTTCAAAACAAAATGTGCATGATAGAGTTCAAACTCTAACTTAGCTGTAAAAAGTATCGTTCTTTATGCTTTGAACTTGTGATTATAACTTGATTTTAATTGTTGTCTTAATGACATTTTTCAATTTCTATGACGTAAAATAGAACTATATTATAAGTGTTACCGTTGTAGGCCTGTAGAGGAAATGACGTTGATAAAGGCGTTTATTTGAATGGGAATTCTGAAAATTTCGAATTAAATGAAGATCGAAGTGAAGAAAATTCTTTGAATCAAGATGTGTTCCAAATTCCTTGTTACAACGACTCCCTAGTCATGTTTTCATCCACCTCAGGTAAGGCCAGGTCAAGACAACCATTCTACATCGCTTCCATTCAAAAGTTGACAGGTTGTATCTTTATTATTTTGTGAATTTTTTAGGATGTGTATAGATATTTTGATTTGCGAATATATTTCAGGTAAATATGCATGGTCCGAAGATTTTGAGGGTGGGTGGCTGTTGTCAGCTATAGACCAAGTGTTTTCTTCCGGTTCCAGTGACGATCTACTTTCACTTTTGACACAAGTTTGCGGAGAGGTGGCGTCCAGAGAAGCGTTTATTCCGAACAACGAAAGAGCTCACTGCTCAAAGAGCACCGCCTGTGTATATCATAAACTGCGCAAAGATATCTATTTCCCTTCATCCAAGACTAATGAGTGACGTCGATTGTTGAAACCACCCGGGCAGACATCGCGCGTATTTTCAAAAGACGAGTGTGGTACAATGATATAATCAACATATATCGTACTTATGTGAACTCAAAAGAGACTGCTTATAAGAAATACATGTAATGAAGCACTAAAACGGTTATTTGATTGTGCAGTTTTGTCATATAACCCTTGAGAAAATGTTTGCTTTAGTCTTCCTGAAAATAGAACAAAATTTGATTCATTTTTTGTTCAAGTTTTAATATACTTTTCATGGACGAAAAAGAATGCACTCTAAAGTTATTTTCAAAGAATAATTCGAACGTCTTGTGTTTTAAACATGATTAATGCTATAATGTTATGAAACCATTGCCTTCAAGGGTGCTTCTAAAGTGCGTCGTACGATTCAACTGAGATGGAAACTGACTACCGATCAACCGATCCCTTGTCCTCTTATTTCATACTTCTAAAACAGAAAGCAACATATCTAAATATTTATTATTTTATTTTTTTAATTGGAGGGGGTTCCTCTTATTGAAGCAAGTTGCAATATGTCATCCTGTACAAAAATATGTTTCCTTTTTATTCTAATTAAACAAAATTATTTCTTCCGATTACTTCCGATAACATTCACCAACGCTTTGATTGGTCTTATTCCGAGAAGAGGGTTTTTGAAGTAACAGGCAGAGTAACCTGTATTGCAATATTATAGCACTTATTTGCAGCTAAAAATATTTCCTTAAGCTCATACCGCGTAATGTACATTGCAGCATGGGATTGAGATCGATCAAGTGGTTGGTGGATAAACCCTGCTTTCTTACTGAACACTATACCGATAAGACCTGTTATATCTTTTAAGTTTCACTCTTACATTGATTGCATGTTTCTGAACACTGTCATCAGATTGACTCAGATTTTATCATATATTTTTTTTTCGCCTTGTGACAATCCACAACCAATTACAAACAACATGCAGTAGCTGACTTTACGTTAGATTAATGAAGGGGTTTGTCATGGGTTCTATTCACACGTTGTAGACGTAATATTGAAATTCGGAAAAATCAAATAAAAGTATCTCTATATATTTTTGATGTATGCATGAAGTATGTAAATTCGATTGCCAAATAAGTTTATTTTAACAATTGTTTGGCATGCACGCTGTCACTAGTTAAAAGCCATTTTGGTGACGTAAGGCTCTGTGGCTGAATTTATCATGAATTATCTTAAAAAGACGATTAACTTGTATAAAAAAATGATTAAGTTGGATTGAACATTTTTGCATTTACTGTATATAAGTTTATTTAATTTCTAACCTCTAGCTATAATTCTTTTGTTAATAAAATAATCTCCAGGAACGCCCACGTGAAAGTACTCCTACAGCTGTTTATTCAAACATTGCCAAGTTCTAAAAACCTTAATCTAGCGAGGACTTTCTATATTAATAAACTAGACAGCCAATTTTATCTGACTGGAAGGGCCGAATATATCGCCGTGATCAGGGGGTGATTGACTTGTAAAATGGAGAACCGGTGCCAAACTTTCTGAAGTCAATGTACGTTTCCCCGAGCAATGAAATCATCCGGCTTCACAGATTTCCCCATCATTTACCCTTATCCTATGGTCTGTTCTATCTTCGCCGTGTGTATCAAATATACACCGATAATTTTAGGGGTACACTGTCGGTTCATGGATGAGTGAACAACAAGTACGACACTGGGACTAGGACGACCCATTCTCTTTAACTCTTTCTACATAATCCAGGTCATTCCGGGGTGTCCCGAGAGTTTATCTGGATGCAGTCGTTCTATGGGAATTCCTGGGCTATTTTTAACAGCCGCTGTACAAGATTAGCCCTATGTCTGTGTTGCTACAGTTCAGAAACTTCCTACATTGAAATGGACCAGGAGGATCAGGGAAGAGAGTTCTGCGAAAACTCCGAAAAACTAGCACCAGGTAGGTCATGTGCTTTTGAAAGTTGTCTACTGTAGTTAAAGAGGTTATTAATTATGACATATTTGGTGTCCGATCGACGAACTCTTAACTAGCTGCGATAATTTTACTGATAACGACCTCCATATTATTGTTATGAAATATTTCACTAAGATTTAAATGTCATATGACAGTGTCAGCCTTGTGTGTACAGTCTTCTAGTCTTTGGTACAGGTATACCAGCCAGATTAACAATAATGGTTTCAGAACCTAAAACTAACAGGGCCTGTATTGATTGATTAAACCAAAACGAATCAAACCTAAACTAAAACAAAACTGAAAACCTTTAAAAATTGTACAACCAAGTGAATTAATTTTTAACACAGTTTTGTTTGCCTTGTCAAGTTGTGTAATCAGACCAAATCTACCAAATTGAACGAGTCGAGAGGAAAATTGTTATCATGTGCCCACTTGTCATTTCGGGGTGTCCGCAATGACATAACAACTTTCGTTATTGGGAATTTATGGGGGTTTTTAAAGATCAGTAACTTCGATAGGTAATGAAATGAACTTTTGTAATTAAAAGAAATTATCTTATAGAAAGGAAACTTTTATAAAATCCCTTGAATTTGGAAAAAAAAGTTCTATATAAATTTAGAGCAAAAGCACGTGACATGAGATTTGAATGAGGGAGATGAATAAAAGAATTCGAAATTGGTCTGGTAAAATTTTCAAAATATCAAAATAATATATTAATCATTAAACTTAAACTGAGTGAAAGTTAAATTTCACTGTATATTGAAGAAAGCGTATATTATAGGACATTTCTTTGCTTATTCAATATTATAATAATTTATGTATTTTATAAATAAAAGACATGAATAATGACGCAAATCAATTCAGTTATTATCATATTAAGTTTATGTTTGGTTCAAACTTACAGTAAAAAATATGAGACAGTCCATAACATCGTGTAAAGATGGAATATTATATTCAATTACAAGTATTATATTGATATTATTCAGATATGTGTATACATCATATCCATTGGGTAACATACCTATCGAATTTCCCCAATTACTACATCTAAGTAAAAGGAATGCAGTACCTTGCACTGCTCAAAGTTGTTTTATTTAATCGTTTTAGTATACATTCTTTATTGACGGGGAATACTTTTATGCCCTTTGGACCCAAAATTGGAATAAAGCTTAACGTATCTGTAACAAAATCAATTATTTTTATCTTTAAACTGGACCCAGAAAAAACCTGCTTTTGTTTCTAGAAGATGAAAGCAAATGAATTAAAAGTGGATACAAATAATGTTCAGATGAAAAAGATAATTGTTCTGTGTTTCAGAATCAGAACCAGATGGATATAAATCCTTCAAGAAAACTCTGGCTGAGTAAGTACTTGTATAGATGTATATATATCATAGCTTTTAAGAACATGTGTTTGGTAGGAGAAGTTATCTCTGTGAATTTGACACTTAATTCTAAATAAATCAAGGCCTGATTTTTATCTATATCATTTACCAATTTCATCTTCTGTTCTGTTTAGTAGTTCAGTATGTGTACAGTATATGAACAGACATCACACAAGCAAAAGACAAACCTCTTTACAAAGTATGTCTTGCAATTGTAGAATAGACAGAGGGTTGCCTTCTTAACGCATTGTTAAATGACCGAAATTCATATCTAAAGATCTAACTTTAAAAAAAATCGATAGGTTTAGAATTCAGTTCTAGAAAGCTGATACGTGAAATTTGTATGAGGTAAAAATTCAAGCAAACATTAACAAGCAAACACGCGAGGTGTATTTTATTTCCCACTAATTATCAGCTTTATCAAAATGCAAAGGTAGCGCGATATTCAACTGTATAAATATATCACGTACTATTTTATCGGCAATTCTGTATAATGAGGACAGATTAGTTTTACCTATTAAGTGTATACAAAAATTATGAAATGAATCGCATATAAAATGGGGTTTTGTTCTGTTTTGACTAGTTTGATTGGACTTAAAACCAAAAGAAGAAAACCCACAGGTAAACCACCTGTCCAATCTCAGAGAGATGAAGACTCAAGATCTTTTACCTCTGAACAAGAGTCCCAAGGAGACCCGGTCCCCCTCCCCACCCCCGGGGAGAACACCTACAACTTCTGTCACGAGACACGTGGGTTTGCCGTTTTAATCATCAACAGCGAGTTCAACGACCAAGCTGAAAGGAAGAATGCTGTCTGGGACAAATACTACATGTACAAGATGTTTAAAGAACTGAATTTTGACGTTTATGTTCTAAGGAACCTTGCATCAAAAGAACTCTTGGAGAAAATGAAAGGTATATGTAACCGAGCACTCAGCAGAAAGGAGGCAGTTGATGGTTTCAGTCAATTTATTAAATAGATAAATGAAGGCATTGACCTATAAACAAAGAAATAATACATTAGACATAAAATACAATTTTACATGTACGTTTAATATGTTTAGTTTCTAGAAATCTTTGACAATAAGCAACCGTTACTCCAGTATTCATTTATAAGGTAAAAACATGTTTTGTAACAATTTAATATTAGAACTTACAAACAAGTTTTAGAAATTACTATGGCAAGTTTAACTGCAAAAATAGGATAAAGTATAAACTTTGCAAGTAAAATAAAATGCCCTAATCACTATCATGGTAGTAAAGAAATATATAAGTAAATATAATATTAACATACCACAAGATGCAGCAGATACACGCTGGATTGACCGACGATGTTGAAAATGAAGTACTGCCTAACTTTACTTAGTTTGAACGGTTACTTATATCAAATAGAGAATTAAATTGATTGGATAATGAAAATAAGAAAGACTGTGATTTAAGACTGTGTTTAATAGAACGGATAATGAAAATAGATAAAACGAATAAATACATATAGAAATACATTTGATACTATCACATATATAAATATCAGAGCCCCATCGTTAAAGGGACATTATTTGCAATATTTATGTTGATAATTAAGCAATTAATCTTGGGAATTTTGAGTCTGACATCATCATTTGTTGTCGCAAAGATTTTGCCTGAACTTGTTTGAAATTAGTAATAACAAAGAATTCACTGCAAAATCGGTTTATCACTGGTTAATCACTGAATCTTGAAGTCGCGAATAAAATTTCGTTTACAGTACATGCATCCAAACGTACGAATATATAATAATTTTTATTCATAATACCCCCATTGATTTATTAATCGCCTGTATGCAGAGCACAAGTTTACAATCTATATCTGTCTTATATACATGTATATGGAAAAATCAAAATTATAGGAATAAAGAGCCCCCTCGATCCCGCCCTTGTTTTTAAATAACCGCATATATGTTTTTTTATTTTTTAGTTTACCCATGTTTTAGATATTGAGCGTGTTGTTTTACAGCGATGCGGGATGCTGTCAGCGCGGAGTCTGACTGCTTCGCAATTTTTATAGAAATGAATAGCCCCCTTCCGCCTTGTTTTTTTTAAATTACCACATATGTGTTTATTTTTCAAGCATTTTTATGTTTATTTTCCAAGCATCGGTTCACTTTTTTGAGTGTATTGTCTTACAGAGATACGGGATTCTGTCAGCGCGGAGTCTGACTGCTTCGCCTGTGTGATAAGCTCTCACGGGATGGAAGGTAAGGTTAGCATCGTCCACCCCCGGGTCCGTAAGCCGTTCATCAGGACAGAACACTTCACTTACACCAGGGACGGGGTGGTCAGAACAAACGAACTCCTGGAGCTGTTCAATGACCGGAACTGTCGGCCACTCACGGGGAAGCCAAAGATGTTCTTCATTCAGGTAAGACGAAACAGAATGTGGTGGGACTGGGAGAAAATATTACCAGCTGTTATACACAGTAGAACACGCTTATGGCGAAGTGCTAGGGGCGAACTATTTGAATTCGATATACATAAATGAAATGTACGATAATTAAGGGTGACTTCGCTCCAAACATGAATCTAGTATAAGAAAACCACGACTATTATTGAAAACTGTTCCCCATCATTATTGAGAGATAAATATATTTAACTAGTCCGAGCTTTGGCTTGAGACGATGTTACGCCTCATACTGGATATGTAAATATACATGATTGAATATTGCATGGTGAGTTGTGCTTTTGATCATTGCAGGCCTGTAGGAGTCGCCTCGATGTGCAGAGGTCGGACGAAGTAGACATGGGTGTGGAGGTCCATCTCGTGAAAACTACAGCAACCTTAACTACAAGAGGCGATATGGCTCCAACAAATTCCGATAACACGGAAGATATGGCTCCAGCAAGTCCCATTACCACGGGCGATGTGGTCGGGAATTATGACGATTACTCAGGTCGGCGACGTGACGAATTTCGGGAAAACTTCACGGCAGCTACTCTTGATCCTTTGTATAAAAACTGCCAAGTTCGTGGACTATCCCGTCAGTATCCTGGATACTATCAGGAACAGTGCGGGAACCAAGTCCATGTCCAGGCATCTCTAAAGAGGCAGGAACCAGCTCAAACCCGGACGTCTGAATTAAAACCTACCGAGCCCAAGCCCGAATCCGAGCCCATTGAGGTGTTCCAGATCCCGTGCTACAATGACTACCTGGTTATGTTTTCTTCCGCAGCAGGTAATATACTTGAAAAATAGTTCATCAAATACAGACAGCTTGCATTTAACTTACTTTTTGTGCAGATCAACTTTTTAAACAAAATTCATAAAAACCCCTCTCTATTAATATCAAAATTGTAAAGTTCCATTAAAACGTTCAAAGTTCCACAAAAGTTAAAAGACAAATTGAATTTTACTTCAGGAACTATTGCGTGGTCCGATTCCGGTAAAGGTGGTTGGCTGATGTACTGTCTGTACCAAGTGTTCCATGACGTCACTTACACAGACGATGACTTGCTGACGACATTGACACGTGTTTGCGGGAAGATGGCGCGGGATATGGAGACGTACTGTCCCAGCACCCGTAAGTACCACAAAGCCAAGTCTGCGGCGTGTGTGTACCACCGACTGTCCAAGAACATTTATCTACAGCCTGTCTCCAATTATTTGAGAGAGAGAGAGAAAAAAAAATAATATGGAGAAATCAAGAGAAAGAGAGCGATAGGGAGAGAGAACAAGAGAAAGAAAGGGGTTGGAGACATATATATGTTTAACAAGATAGCTTTTTCGGACAATGATAAGTCTCTGGGTAAATTGAAGGGTAAATTATACAAATTGTTTAACCGTTTTGCAATATTGTGTTAACTCGGTTTTTATTTGTTTCTATTGACGTTTTGATGCATTTTTTATAGTTGCGATTTTTTTTTCATTAAATTGTTATAAATACATGTATGTATGATTATCAATTTTCTAACTTTATACTTCGTTTAATATTTTAATAAATTTGATAAGCTTCATTTTCAATTTCGATTGTTCAAATATTAGTTTTATTTTCTGTGACATATAGTCGCACACTTAAAATAATGGGAAGGGGGGGTCAACCCAGTACTGTGACTACGCCTATATGTATGTATACATATATTTTACATTCAGTGTATATTACCCCTTATGTTTGCATTGGAAATATGCGACGTTCAATTTCCTGTAAATACACTTAGCTAATTCATGCGCCAGCAGGTGCACAAATATCAACGTCATCACGCGTTTTGAGTATATTTATTATTGTAAGATACTATTGAATACCGCGCTAACCCGCGGTATTCAATTTGTCTTGCACCGCTTGGTGTGTTATAGGACCGACGACATCCAAAAATAAGCATTCCATGCTTAAATAAATTTACATCTACCGAGTAATTTCTCTATTTCTTAAGAAAACCGATTGTGATTCATAGAATCAGAAACTGACAGGGCTGAAATCTACATGATGCAGTTCTAACCAGTTTATCGATCGACCAGCAACCTCAAATAAGACGACTTAGCTATTTCTTTAATCCAACGTTCTGATGTACATTAACAATAATTTAGTAACTTTTATTTACTCTTTCTGATTAGTTTATACATTTGGTAAAAGAAAGATGTAAATATAAACAAATATTTACATTTTTCAGTGTCTTTTTATGTGATAAAACTACGAATCGATTTTGTAATGTACAGTCCAATAAATTCAAATGACGTATTGTAGGGGCGCAAGCTGGGTGATGCATAATTGAAAGAAATGAAAATCACATAAATATGTCAATATTATAATATTTAATCGTACTATTGCTAAAAATTATATAAATATAAGTAATAAGAAATCATTCTTTGAATATTATGAGGTGATAATTTTGGTCGGGGCGTGATCAAATCTATCATAAAGTCCTTCGGGCTTTATTGGAATTGACCACGCCCCGACCAAATTATTACCTTATAATACTCAAAGAATGATTTCTTATTCCTTAATGAAATGCTTTCTTTAATGATTCATGCGGGTTATGAAAGAAGCGATCACTGCAAAAAAAAAATTTACATAACGCATAACCAAATACATAACCAAAGGAAGCATTTTATTAAACATAGATGTCAACAATGAGTGAATCTCCTGATCTTATAGTTTTGGCCCCAGTATTGACCATCCTATTTAACATCGTGGTCATTGAACCAGAGAAATAATGCACATGAAGCGTTGTATACATCACTCAGCAAATCGCTACTAAAAGGCACACAACAATTATGCGACGTTGTTAAGCACATGCAGTTCATATTTAAAGGCGACGTCGCGTCAACGTTAACGTCTGTTTGACGCAAAACGCCTCTTCATGCGGCTTTTCGTATCAATAAAGTGTGACAGTGAATAAATTGAAAAAGCATCTTCTCTAGCCAAGGATTTAGGATCCATTTCCTCTTCTCGTTGAAGAGAAAAGGAGCAGGTCGTAAACCCTTGGCTAGCGACAATGCAGGAAAAGATTCATTTTGGGGGATGTGCGGCCATCTTGTACATTTGAGGATAAGAATGTAAACATTTCTTGAACTGGCTTGTTCTGTTCGAAACAGAAATTATGTCAATTCAAAAGTGAGGCATTACAAAGCATTAGTCTACGGCCACGGCGTTGAACATTTTCACATGAAATGAAATACGATTTCATACAATTTCATACAATATGATATGTTCAACTATAAAAGATGAAAAGAACATACTAGAGTATAATTTTTACTGCATGCTTCTTGTAGTTAAACAGAATGCGGGAGTTCAATGTTGATATTAGGTAAAGTGATCGTAAGTTGACATCCTTCGGTTTGTTCTAGACATTGCATACCATCTAGTAAGGGGTGTTGTTCGAAAGGTCTCGAATTGGTCTATCCTAGTTTGTTTGGATCACCTCTATATTTAACCTAAAATATATCCATGTAGAACATTCATTTGTGATAAACCTCTAACACTAAAATTTTCGTTCCTAAGTCGGACACATTTGATATTGAGTCGGAAAGAAGATGTTGCAGTTCCTATGCTATTTTTCCCTAACGATGTTGCAGATAAAAGGGAAAAATCAATGTTACAGAATTCGATGGAGATCTTTTTATGCATGCAACGTTGTACATAAAGCAGTGTAGAATTTTATCTGGAAAGTTTGTACTAACTCAGACAATTTCTTGAAAACTGCCATTTCCGATTTTTGTTTCAAAGAGGCATATTTTTTTAAAATTCTAACTTTTGGAAAAAAGCATTAATTCATTTGAAATCTAAGAACGCTGTGTTAAATCTACCCCCCCCCCCCCCATAAGTCATGTCTAGATTACTCGAGTGGTTACGCAGTTAGCATTAGTTTTTAACCGAGTCTGATTTTTTTGATTGGATTCGAATCAATTGGATTTTTTTGTATTTCTTTTAATCGCGTGAAAAGGTAATTTATATCGATCATTTAAGAATGCAAGAATAAAGTTACTTAAACGCAATAGGTAGATAAAAATATATACGGATATATACGGATAAATTTGTTCAACCTTTTCATATAGACTAGGCGTTAATCTAGATACTATAGAAACATGCGATAATTATAATTACGGGTAAAAATGGCGAATCATGATTCCGACGTGAAATTAACATACTTCACTTTCCGAGGCCGTTTTGGGGGTTTAGGGAAACGTTTGAGGCAAATAAGGACTCGATAGTAAAATCTCTCAGGAATTTTGTGGGATGAAAATATTTACAGAATATAATCCTAAGTAACAAACCGTGCGCAATTTTTTGTGCACAATAAATGTACAGTGAAACTGTAGCTCCACGGTCCGTCGACCCCAATTTCCCTTGGAGCTAGTACAGTTCTGCAGCTACAGTTTTTTCGATCACGGCTTACATGTAAGACAAGGGTTGGGGGGGGATACTCAGTAAATTACTTAATCAATAATAATAGCAAACTAGATCAATCATTTCGATGGATTATATCAGTCAATATTGAAATACGAAAAAAAAACCAACATCAACTAGGCCTACATGTTTATTTCAATATGAAGTGCTTGTGGACAGGATCATGCACTAATATATACGGGAAACGAGTGTGAATAGAAAATGCCACCGGGTCCTGTTATTTCTGTTATTTTTGACTTGAGACGTATAAAAAAGTTTGTCAGAGATAAGAAAAAAAAGTACATCTCCTTCTATAAATATAATGGAGAGGTAGCAAAGACGAGGGGATGCTTATATTGTCTGTTATTTATGCAATTCGAGATTAAACGTTAAATTCTTTTACTTTTTTTTTTTCATTTACATTGATATTGGATAAGTAAATAATCAAAGTACTGAAAGTACATATGTACTGAAAAGCGCTAACCTAGCTTGGTTCTATAAAGGAAATTTACTTTGTGCAAGCTTAGTTGGAAATGAGACTTATTGAATTTTTGGCATATGTTTGATTAATATCAAATGAAAGTATCCACGACCAGAAGGGTCAAAATGGCGTTGAAGTTGTACTCATCCATATTTATCCTTATTAAGGTCTTCCGTTTCCAGCGGAAGACCTTATTGTTTTCGTACAGTTTCTTATTATTTTTTTTTTCCAAATTTTGTGCACGCGATTTTTCAAAAACTGCTCGACCGATTTCAACCATTTTTTCACAGATGATTAGACTTGATATGAACTTAATACGTTTTTGATATTTTTGCTGTCGTCACTTCCGGTCTCGATTTACGGACGCTTTTGTAAATTTTTACGACCTATTTTGTGCAGGGCTGATCTCAGAAACTGTCAGAGATATGGCTATGGAATTTTCAAGATAGGTAGACTATAGTATGAAGTTGTGCACTATTATGTTTTTGAACGCCAGTGACGCCATTTCTTGGAGCTCAAAGAGGCACAAGATTTGGATACGAATTTTGTTATTCTTTTTTCCCCATTTTTTGTCGGCAGAATATCTCCGAGATGACTGAATATAATTTCCTGAAATTTTTTAGGTATACTAGATTGTGATAATATCTCCTGGTGTTATTTTCATTTTTTTTAAAATCATTTCCGGTTGTCCGTTTCCTGTCCCAGGACAAAAAAAGCTTGTTCCATCAATCCCGAAAACGACAAAGACTTGAACATCTAAACTTTGTAGGATGATAGACCAATATCTGTAGATATATATAAACTATTTTGTTTTGTTCGTCGTAACTTCCGGTCGTCACCGGAAGTAATTAATTTTTTTTTACGTCTTTAAGTTATTTTACATAGAATGAATATATTAGTATTAATCCTTATATATGTGATCTATGCGATGTTGATTTAACAAAAAAGTTCTGCTTCCGGTGAGATATCTCAATTATCTCAGGTAGCTTTTTTAAAACAAATTTTGTTCCCGCAAGATCTCAGAAACTGTTAGTGATCAAGACACGAAACTTACAAGGATGATAGACATTTGAAAAAAATTCATTTAACCGCTTTCATTTTGTCAATCGTCACTTCCGGTCCTTACCGGAAGTATTCAAACAAATAAAGTTGTTTGAAAGTTCAACTGTTTTTCTTTCACAATTTTAGTAAAATTTATAAACAATAAAGTATCGTTGTCTAATTTTAAAAAATAATGACTTTTATTTTCACTAAGCACTTCCGTTTGTCTGTTTCCTGTCCAGAGACAAAAACATTGACTCCACGAGATCTCATAAACGGTGACGACTTGAACAACCAAACTCTGTGGGGCGATAGCCTTATTTATGTATCTGTTTTTACATTATTTGTTTGATTCGTCGTAACTTCGGTTCAAATTTTTTTTTCTTATTTTATTGATTTTACATGGAATAAATATTATCAGTATAAATTCATATATATGTTATCTATACAATGTTAAATAAGCAAACATATTCTACTTCCGGTGAGATATATCAAATATTTTAGGTAGCTTTCCTTTTTACAGATTTGATACCAGCGAGATTTAGTCACTGTAAGTGATTGAGACACGGAACTTTTATGAAGAATTTGATTGAAAATGTGTTTAACAGGTTTTATTTTGTCAACCGTCACTTCCGGTACTTACCGGAACGGTTCAAACAATGAATTCATGTTTTTAACAAGTTTAACAGACTTTCTTAGGTGTTTCATCTAGCCTGATAAACAGTGATGTACACAAGGCAAATGTACAAGAAATACCAGCTTTTATTTTCATTAATCACTTCCGTTCGTCCGTTTCCGGTCCCGAGACAAAAAACGTAGTTTTAACGTGATCTCAGATATGGCAGAGAGTACCGATACTTCATCGTATCATATAAAACAAATCGGACGGAAGACGTACTCGTTACTCGTAACGAGATCTAGTTCAATTTATTTTTGATTAAGAAAAATTGGTCGAAATTACGTTCTCTTTAAATATATATTATGATTTATCATATACACTAAAGTTAAGAAAGGAGTATTCTCGTTATTAGACATACTTCTTATATTAAGAAATTCATGAAATTTTGACACAATCAAACAGATCATATAACCAAATGATTCTTTCAGTTCAATCAAATTTGATTATCTTGTTTTCGCAAAAAGGTCAGGTCAAGGTCACTACTTTTCCCTCAACTTAAAGGATGATAAAAATAAATGTAGTTACTTGCAGTTATGTAGACATCTGTTTAAGATATGAAGTTTCTATTATTCAATGCAATGATAGAATATCAGAATGTCTATCAGCTTATACTACTATTTAATTGAAATGAATATTTAAACTTAATTTGATATTGCTTAGCCCGCATTTCCTCTAATTTTCTTAAATTTTGAGGATAATCTGATTATTATTTATGCTTCCAATATTAAAATATTTCTGATTTTTACATATTATGAAGACTTTATATAAAGATATATGTTGAGTCACGTTTTGTCCGCCGTCACGTTATGTCCGCCACTTTTTCGAAAAAATCGTCACGTTATGTCCGCCATCACAAAATGACCGCCACTTTTTAAAAAAAAAATCGTCATGATATGTCCGCCGTCACGAAATGTCCGCCACTTTTTCGGAAATATCGTCACGTTACGTCCGTCTTAATGAAAGTTCCGTATATTTCCCAAAAAGTCATTACCATATGTCTGCAGCCTTAAAATTTCGGGAAAATTGTATTTCATGTATGTTCGTCGCTAAAAATGTCAGCTATTTTTCTGAAGAAAAGGTCTAGCCTAATGTCCGCCAATAAGGAAGTTATGTTTAAAGTTTAATTTTATATGCTAATGTTGAACACATTACCATATCGTGTTATTTTTAAATATCATATTTGATATCCCCTTGTGTAATATTATGTCTGCCTTCATTGATCTGAAATTATTTTAAGAATGCTAATTATATATACATTTTCTTTTGTGATTTGCACTGATCGTATTGAAAAATATACATGTATATACACAATCTCGAAAAGTTGAAACATGTGTCAATCAAAAATTCGGAAAGATCAATCATGTCTGACGCGAAAGTTTCTTAAAGTCGTAACATTATGTCCGCCGCCTTAACTTTTGAAAAAATCGATTTATGCCCACGCTGTAAATTGTGAAAAACTGTGGCAAAATGTCCGCCAACAAGAATGTATGTAAAATATTGTAAGTCGTAACATTATATCCGACATTAAAAAATGTCATCCTATTTTCTAAAAGTCGTAACATTATGTCCGCCGCCTTAACTTTTGGAGAAATCGTATTATGCCCAAGCTAACAATTGTGAAAAATTATGGCATAATGTCTGCGAACAGGAAATATGTCGCAACATTATGTCTGCCATTAAAATAATGTTCCCTAATTTTTTTCAAAAGTCGTAACATTCTGTTCACTGCCTTTAAAGAAGGTGTTGCAGTTCCTATGCTAATTTTTCCTAAAGGAGTTGCAGATAAAATGGAAAAATCAAAGTTACAGAATTCGATGTAAATCTTTTTTTTTCATGCAACGTTGTACATAAAGCAGGGTAGAATTTTATTTGGAAAGTTTGTACTAACTTATTTAAGACCATGAAATAAATTTGAACATGGTTACACAGACAAATGTGACAGAAATCACGCTATATAAAAGGGGAATCCTCATCATTGTGAAAAAATGCCCCCTTGAAACAAAATTAATTTAATCTTAACGTTTAGAGTAAGACAATGTCTTGAAAACTGCCATTTCCGATTTTTGTTTCAAAGAGGCATATTTTTAATAAATCTGACTTTTGGAAAAAATCATTAATACCTTTGAAATCTAAAAACGATGTGTTAAATTTCCCCTCTATAATTCATGTCTAGATTAGCCGAATGGTAACGCAGTTAGAATAGATTGTAACGGTGTTTTACATTTTTGACTGGGTTCGAATCCCGAAAAAAGTTGGAATTTTTAAAAATTTTATTTCTTTTAATCGCATGGAAAGGTAATGTATATAGATAATTTAAGAATGTCAGAATAAAGTTATTTAAACTCTGCTTAATGTAATATTTTCCATGCGTGCTTATTTTTTTTCAACATTACTGTGTGAAGTCCCCGTTATAAACTTGATAAATATTTTCTTCTAAAGAAGAGATTTTAAAACAATGTACTCGGTAGGCATCAATGTAAAAAGTTGATTTTTCACCCTTTTTATGAAATAACCAGTTATGCTAATTTCAAAGATACATGTACAGGTTGTTAAAAGCAAACAAAATTGTTATAAAAAGTTTGAATCGGTGATGAAGCAATAGGTTAATGAAAATATGTACGGATAAATTTGTTCCACCTTTTTATCTAGAATTAGCGTTTATTTAGATACTATACAAACATATAGGATGATTAATATTACAACTCTGACGGTTTTGAAGAGCCAGAATTAGATTTATTCATGTATCTGAAGAATGATATTTTAAACACGCTGGACAGTAGAAATCAAATTGATATATGTCAACATTCGAATACAGAATATATGGTTATCTTTCTAACTGTATTTGGCGGTTGTCGTGTTCGATAGAAATGCGCGTAAAATGTTTGTTTATTTTGCCTACGGAACATACCCGCTATGTAAATATAGTCATCTACGTAATGTGTCTATGTTTAAATATGGCTCTCAAGCGATACGGATATTTAAAGGTCCTTTCCACGTTAGGGAATAGTCCCGCTGTTTTGCAACACCTTCTTTTGAAGAAATCGTTTCATGCCTACGTTATAAATTTTGGTATAATGTCCACCAACAGGAATGTATGTTTTAATCGTAAGTCGTTATGTCCGACAATAAAAAGTGTTCTCCTTTTTTTTAAAGTCGTAAAATTGTGTACGCCACCTATAAAATTTTGAAGAAATCATATTATGACCACGCTAAAAATTGTGAAAATTGTGGCATTATGTCCGCTGACTGGATTGTATGTCGTAACATTATGTCCGCCATTAAAAATTGTTCCCCTATTTTTTAAAAGTCGTAACATTATGTCCGCTGCCTTACAAACTTGAAGAAATCGTATTATGTCCACGCTAAAAAGTGTGGATATTTGTGGCAAAATGTCCGCCAACAGGTGTACGTT
>WFKH01010931.1:3887813-3906680 GCA_016163765.1 Magallana hongkongensis | reverse complement strand
GAATAGAATCAACAACACTAGGCATCTTTCAAGTGTCGGATCTAAGATACAGATACTAAGCCATTAAATTGAACATATGAAGCACTAAAAATGGCTAATACTTAAAAAACTATAAAGTAGTTTCTTTAGCAGTGTTAGTTGTAGTTCTAGATTTTGTTTTCTTTGTTTTTACCCAAGTCAGGAAGGCGTTTTGTTAAGATAATTGTGTCCTACAAATCTTCTACATGTGGATACCCTGGACGAAAGGTATGAAAATGATGAAACTGGTGTCAATGTTTACGAAACGCTTCGCCCAACCAACTGTAGACCGGGTCAATTTTATCTGCTTTCAAAAATCCACACGAGGGAATGCCTAAACACCCTATAGTTAGTGCCATTGGTCATTCCACGGGGAAATTATCTGAATCTATAGACCTACACCTCCGTCCACATGTAGAATATTTGCCATTATACCTCAAGGACTCTAGAGATTATTTTAATAGAATAGATCAACAACACCGTATTGGCAGTCTCTGTCATTGCTTTATTTTAATCTATCAGTACATTCGCAAACTTTTCGATTGTAGGCAAATATAACAATAGAGTAAGTTAAGGTGGTATGGGACATCTGTCGATATTAATGTGGATTAAAGTACCTTATAAATGAAATACTTTCGCCGGTTTAGAGTTTTTAAATTTTACAATATTTAACCAAGAAATAGCTTTTTAAAATATTTGAAAAGGTAAAAATTGTAAAACCCCCAGCGGGATTCGAACTCATGACTTACAGGTTCGAAGTAAACCCTCTAACCCATTGCGCTACGCTGTTAGGTGACCATATTGGGAAAGAAACTACTTATATAATTACACTTTATTTTATTGTTTATTTCGATAAACAATACGTCACAACATGGAAGTGTCCCATACCACCTTAAATGATCAACATCGACTTTTGGGTAGTTATGATGTTAGATCTTCAATGAACCAAACAATCAATCAATCAAGATGAATCAATCAATCAAATCAATCAATCAGTCAATAATTCAAACAATATTTCAATCAATCAATAGGCAAATCAATAAAGTATAATCAATGTTTTGCTTCAGTGAATGTCTCAATATGACAATCAATGTATCAATGTAATTGATTACTCAATGTATTCAATTATGACAATCAACCAACTGCAATGTATCAGTAGAATTATTCAATTACTCGGTGTATTCAATGACTCACTGTCAATCAATGTCTGAATCAAAAAAAGTTTCAATTAAAGTAAGCGATTATTGGCCACGGACCTGGAAGTAAGCAGATTCCGGGGTACGCTTAAGCAAAATTCGGTCATATGTCTTCATGCATGAATAATCGATGATATGATACATGAAGACATCCGCCACAAGCGGTCAAAATTTTGCACAAATGCCATAACAAGAAGACTGCGGAATTACTCGGCGTGGGATTTAGCATAAACATTATTATGAAATATGTCCAGAGGGCCAGCCCGTATGGTTTTCAAATATGAAGTCTGAGCAGTATCAGACAAATGTACACCATCACGGTAAAATTTTGGTGAACATTGTTGTAGATCAGGGTACTTTAAGCAGGCGCCCTTACGCTTAACTATAAATGGGTTTAATGATTTGTTCATTCTTTTCCGAGCGGTCTCGCCGGCAATATTTGATAAAATATGTCTGTAGTAATTTCGTGGGAGTATCTGTGACCATATGAATCTAGTATTCGGCAGAATTGTTTGTAGGTTAGCAACGGTTAATTTCATGAAACTTTGCAGTCTTAGAAACGGCATGGTCCCAATATTATTGCCCCCGCAATGTAATATTACCCAATCTGGCTGGCCTCTTTGTTCAGTGATACTTGTAATTGTGGACTCTACATCCTCCCAGACCATATCAATCTTTCCGTGCCAAAATACTGTGATATTATTTTTCTGAAGGTCTGGGTTTCCAAATTGTTAGACAGCGTGAAGGGATGCATATTTGAGTTTTGACGAACCAATGATCCAGACCGTGGTGTTGGGACCTGAAAACTTAGTATTGGATGATAATACGAGGCTGTTATGAACATGCATAAAATTATGCTTTACAATCTAATATATGAACTAAATGTGTTAGTGTTGACTTAATGTCCTCCTCTGAATGCCCTTGTAAATACAAATGTGTAGCTCCGCCTTTTCTGAATGAGTGGGATTTGAAAGTTGTGTCAAGGCCAATAAATTTGACAGACTTATGTAGTACGGATGTGAATTGATATTTAGTAAGAGGTTTGTGGTTGAGATGGCAGAAAAAAAGGCATTGTATTTGTGGCCAAGTTGACAAAAATTCACGCATGTGCTTGAATAAAGACTGTGTTTGAGAATTTTTTTAAATCTGTAACTTAGTACCCCTATTGTATTGGTCTGTTTTTGAACCTTTAATATACAAACGAATGTGTGTTTCATTAATGGTCACGTCTTCAAATAATAAGGCTGGGGTGTAGTTACTAGTGAAAGTAAATTCGCTAAGGCGCAATAATGCGAAAAATGCCAATTAAAAGGCTGCTGAAAACATAACAGCTTCATACAAACTAATTGATTGAGACAAGATATGGAAATTGGAGATCGTACATCTTTAGCTGGATTTAACCGATGGAAACCTTCTAACATTTTTTTAACTATGAAAGTTCTTGTGTTGTCAATTTGACCCTCTAACTGAAACTTGTAACTTATACCGCTCAAACAACATCTCGTTGTTGAATAGGAAACTTTATTTGCATGCAGGTATGCGATGTAGTTGATATTTTGGTCCACTATCGACCAGAGCTATGTTGTCAGTGTTTATTAGTAATTTCTTAGCTGTAAAGTTATCTGCCCAAATCCAGATGGCTACAAGAATAGGAACTAATTTCAAAAATGTAATATCTCTCCTTATATCTGGACCCTAAGATTCTGACCAGGATATCACAACCCAGTGATTCTGGAAAATCGCACCTCCACCGTAGGAAGCTTGGACTGAAGTTCAGCAGCCTTATTGTCAGGAATAAAAATGACCTAATCTATGGCAGCAATACCTAGTCCTAAGAAAGATAGACGAGTACATGGACCCTCAGTTTTTTTTTGTCGTTTATTGGGACGCTCAACTCGCTGCAAGTTAACTCGAACATTTCAGCAAGCTTTGAACATTGTAATGTATTTTGCTCTCCAACAAACAAAGAATCGTCAAGATAATGGATGATATTATAATTTTGAGACTTCTGAGCTACAAGCCAATGCAAAAATGATGAGAATTTTTTTTTAAAGATGAACAAGCTATGGAACAACCAAAGGGCATGCATCTATACATATTCCTAACAGTAAAAAATCTGAAGGGTGAATAGGTAAAAGTCTGAATGCTTTAGACAAATCCATTTTACAAAGCAATGCCCGTTTACCATTCTCTTGGATGATAGAAATGGCCTGATCGAAAGAAGTATAAGACACTGAGCATAAAATTGGATCAATATGCTAATTGACGCTATTGCCAATGGGCGCTGACAAATTTGAATTTAACCTGTAGCCTCCATCTTTCTTGGGCCGCACCCCAACAGGATTACACCTAATGTTGGGAAAAGGGGGTTGGGAAAAGGGGCCTGACATTCTGCCTAACGTAATTTCTTTCTCAATGATAGCCAAAAGTTGATCAGCATGTTCACACGCAGACTTCATATTTTTCGATTGTAAATAGACTCTTGGGCCTATGTAATTTAAGAAAAACCCGTATTTGAAACCATTTAATAAAAATTGATCATTCTGAATATCTGGATATGTAGCGAGGTATTGCTCTAGAACAGAGACCTTAATTGGAGTTGAACCTAGGTGCGTGAAATCTTGGTCTTGGTGGCTGATAATGCCTTGGGCGTAAGGGACGAAAATTGATGTTATTTTGCGTGTGCTGGGATTGGATGGGGGGATCTGATGACTTGGGTCTGGGCCGACTGATAGGACCAACAATGTATGCGTGGGTGTGACTTGTTGCAGTGCCTGCATATATGCTGGAATGAACACTGTGGTTTGGGCAGGAACCTTAAAAGTTATAATCAAAACATTTGAGTATGGATTTTGGCTGTTGAGGAGCTTGTTGAACTTGAGCCTGCATATACAATAACCATAACTCCAAATCGATAGAGCCAAAGGAAATTGATGTGGTTTTTTTTAGACATTTTGAGACGGAACTGCCTGTCGTATTCAACCCAGTTGCCATCGATATTACGGCTATATCCTAAGCGTATTGTGTGGATATATTTCAAGTTACTTTGATGTCTGATGAATGTCTAGCCAGGTATATGCTTGAGAAAATTAAAAACGCATCTATGATACTAGAATATAAAAAATACTACCGTAGACCTAGTGAGCATTACCAATGTGGGCCTTAAGGCCTACTTGAATTAGAATATTCTAAATTTATTGTAAATTAGAAGTCTTACAATGGAATATTATAATTTAATGATCAGTGACTATATTTTTTATTAACCAAGTTATAGCCGTTTGATGGCCTGTAACTTGACTTGGAATAAGCCTACATTGTAATGACTAATGCAACAATCATGGCTGCCTTAAAGAGAGAAGCAGACGAAAGAAGAAAAATATCTTGTATTGCAAAGTTTGATAACCGTTTTAAAAAAATAAATGGAAGTGAATAAGTACCGCCACTTGGACAATTGTTCGAATTACACAAGATTACCCGATTACTATCTACCTATGATAATCGAGCGATTAAGTCAGACGTGAACAATGAATTGAATTTTTTCCAGGTTGAAGCTGAGAAACGGCGATACACTACTGCGCATGCGTAATATAAGGACCCCAAAAAGGGCCGTGCGAAAAGTTACGAGAACCTCATATTTAGGAGTTATCTTTCTTTCAATGTATATATTAGTGAAATGGTTAATCTATTCATTTCCATAACATAACTTAACTCATATCGAGTTAAGTCGGATTATCTCAATAAAACGCCTTCCTCTGGCCTGCCAGACAATACCCTTCTCGTTAATATGGATGTCACTTCTTTGTACACGGATATCCCATACGATGAAGGTATCGAGGCCTGCAGGGAAGTCTGGGACGGTAGAACGATTTGGGATCCATCAACTGAATCTCTACTCAAGCTCCTTGAACATGTTCTCAAATTGAACAATTTCATGTTTAATGGCGATCATTACATACAAAAAAGTGGAGCAGCTATGGGCACCAAAATAGCTCATTCTTACGCCAACATATTTATGGAAATACTAGAACGCAATCTGCTCTTTAGTGCTCCCTACAAACCTTTGAGCGGGTTGCGTTTCAAAGACGACATAGGGATGAAATGTGTCGAAAACCGAGATTCAATCAAATTCACAGTTGAGATATATAGTTCCAAAAACGTATTTTTGGACACTTTACCACCTTGGAAGGTGGTGAAATAAAATTCAGTCTCCATACTAAACCCACTGATTCTCATCTCTACCTCACGCCGTCTAGCTTCCACCCTCCCCATACTTTTAGAGGAATTCTTAAAGGATTAACCACTCGAATCAGACAAATCTGTTCTTCTGATGACACCTTTGAAGAACAGCGCAAGATATTAAAATCCCATATGTGAAATCGAGGCTATAAAGCCCACACAGTGCAATCTGCAATTGATGAGATAGTTACAAAAGACAGGAAAACCCTTTTTCAATACAAAAAGAAAACAGATAAAAGCAGGGTTCCACTTGTCACTACCTATCATGCCGTCCTAAAGAACCTTAACAGCATCCTTAGAAATAATCTGCCCATTCTTTACACTAACAAAAGAATGGCTGACCTTTTCAAGGATCCACCAATGGTTGCGTTTAAATGCCCAAGGAACTTAAAGGACATGGTAGTGAGAGAGAGATTAGACAACTCATTGCCCAATGGTGGCTTTAAAACTTGTTCAGACACCAGATGCCTTTTGTTCAAGAACAGCATCAACACAAACAGTTTTAAAAGCCCCATTACGGGTTGCACCTACAAAATATTGAGCAACACGTCTTGCCGCACAGACAACTGCATCTATCTCATTAGTCACAAAGTTTGTTCCAAGCAATACATTGGTGACCCCCTCAGAAGAATCAACAACCATCGCTCCATCATGAAGACCAAACTACTCAAGGAGCCATTTCAATACGAGTGGTCACAAATGGGAAGACACGACAGTAGTGGTTGTTGACCATAATCCTCATTGGACAGACGCGGAGAGGAAAAGCAAGGAAAAGTTCTGGATGCACAGACTCAAATCATTCATACCTGATGGCATGAACAAGCAAATTGACTTCATAAAAATGAACGTCTCATAGCCTAACATCACCTGATACCCATATAGTAATTTTACCATATCTGTTAACATCGCCCCTTTCAGTTATTAGTTTCTTTTACTATTTTTCATTTGTAATAATTATTATCAATATTTTTTTTTATTTCATTATTAGCTATATTTTTCATTCTAAAGGGACATGGTCACGATGTTAGTAAAGAATTATTTTTCCGATTTTAATGTTTTCAATGCTTCAGTAAGGCATTTAAATAGGCAACCAAAATTTGAGTGTCATTTGTTGAGTTATAAGCGTGTTACAGAGTTTACATTTCTTTGCAATGTAAACAAAGCCTTTATTTAAATTTTGAATTTTGAAGTGAAAATTCCAGTTTTAGGCCTAAAATGAATGTGTTAAACGCTAGAAACTGTTTTTTTTTATACTTAACATAAATAAAAAGATAGACAAATCAGCTTGAATAAGATTGTTTACTGGTATATCGAACCTATGTAAACACGAACCTTGTTTACATGTCGAAGAATTGTTAGCCCTGTATCTTGCAAATAACTCGACGACTGACTCTGAAATTTCATTTGATCATTAGAGATGTATTTCTAAAGCATTATAGATAATAAAAGCAGAAAAATAGAATTTGACCAAAATCGTGACCATGCCCTTTTAAACTTTCCATCACTAACTCGGGCGTCAATTTTAATTAGCTAATTAACTCAATTAGGCGTAGTCGACAGTCGATAGATTACTCCAGAGCGATCGGACGCATTGCCAACACCGTCTCCAAAATTGATAATCTAAACTGCAAAAAATGTAGTTGTTGTTTTCTTTTTATAGCTTCTTTAGAAGTGTTAATTGCAGTGCTAGAATTTGTTTTATTTGTTTTTACCCATGTAATTATTACTTGTGTTCCAAAGAAAGGACTGGTTGTCCCGAAAATTTGACAATTTCGATTGTTCGTGTCGTTAGCCATTTTTAGTGCTTTATTTATTCAATTTTGGCTTAGAGTCTATCTATCTATCTATCTATCTATCTATCTATCTATCTATCTATCTATCTATCTGTGTGTGAATGTGGGTGGGCGGGTGGGTGTGTGTGTGTGTGTGGAATAAAGACTCAAAAGAGCAAATTCAATGCTTAAATTCATAATTCCCAAAATCAAGTCATCAATTAAAGGTCTTAGAAACGTTATAATGGATAATCGATAAATGGATAATTCATAGAGAAAGAAGGAGAGAGGAGAATTAGTATTTTACCGTCCAACCTCCATTGTCAGTGGTCATATCACAGTAGACGGCCGTCAATTTATCTGAAACATCTATGATGTTGTACACGCCATCTTTTCCCCTCATAATCGGGTTTCTTTTTAAAATATCAGCACAATCAGAACCTGCAGTTGACTTATCAATGTACATATTGTTATAACTGTATGTGGACAAAACGTTTGCAACATGTACTGGATAAATTATTGATATACGTACAGTGCATACCTGACATGAGAGTTGAATGACGAGCACATATAAATTTATTTTCCAAAATAATTGTGAAATTTTCGACTGCATTCTTAGTCACATCCTCAAGTCTTCTGCTGATTTTCGTTTGCAAATTGTCTTCGTACTCTTCTAATTTTTGTACTAACAATTTTTCAATACTTTTTGTCAGTTGCTGTAGTTCGTTTTTAATAAAGAACACCGCTGAATTCAGGGAGTTTTGCTGTCTGCCGTCCAAACTATCGTATATAATTTGTCCCTTCGTTGATTTAAACAGCAAAATGCAAATTAAAAGATTGAAATGTTTTCCCATCGCTGAGTTATTCGTTAGGTTAGTCTAAAATCAATTTAAAAAAAAAATCGCATACTGAAAATTATATATGATAAATCAACATATAATTAAAAGTAAGATTTCGTAAAGAACAGAAAACAATCGAATCAATTTTTCCATTAACTTGATGAGACAAAGAATGTTTCTACAATTGTTGCATATATATATATGATTGAATAAATATAACATTTTATATATAACAACAAGACGACACAACCTTTTTCGAAGTGATACATCGAAATAGATAAAAGTTAAACAAGGTTAATTATAAAAATGATATTTTTTATATAAAAAAAATAAACGTACTTTACATTTTATGCTAAAATTAACGTGTTTGACGGCAAGACTAGATTTGTTTTAACATTACATTATTATAACTAAACCAATTTAAAATAATGCTCTTTAAAAAAATTTAAGAGGGCTCGTTGTCATGGCCATTTTTAGACTGTATTGGTCTCCTGTAGAAGAAGAGTTATATATAAAAATGTAGGAAAATGCCCAAATTTAAAAGGTAAAATATATGGATTTTTTTACTTAATGATAATTTATAGCTAACCAAATAATTTAAAATGTTAAAAACAGTATATTATCAAATTACATTCTCTCTTTCACAAAAGTTCACTCAATAATCCGAAGAACTGAATCCTTAAAAGGATATTCTTATTATATCTGACTGTTTAAAATACGAATACTGTGGAATCGTTGGATTTCAAGCTTAAGGTGGCTCAATTTTCGTGATATTCGTTGGTTCCTTTCACCCACGAATTAACATCCTCCACGAATTAATAAAAAGGGCTAGTAAGCATATTTCCTTTTGAAGGAATATGAATATACAAAGATCTTGAACGTAATTGATTTTTAAAAAAATATTTTAAATGGGCTGCGAAAGGAAGTTTTTTTTCTTTATGTTGGATAATACCTTTCACGTGATACGGTAATGTTTTTTTTTATCTTGGTCTTTACGTTCAAGATTTTTAGCGGTGCGTAATTCCTATATTGGTTCTACCGTTGCCATAATAAATAAATAAATAAATAAATAAATAAATAAATAAAACCAGCATTATCCGCATGATTTTATCTTTTAGAAATATGTTCAAACCAATTATTTGGCAGCCTTGCTATTTATGTGAAATACAAATAAAAAGGTTGGTCTTTAAATTACTGTAAACGTATTATATTTAGCGTTTACGATATTTGGCAGTATGTACCAAACTCCTCGCTTTAGAATGTTTTATTTGTTTACGCTCGAATTGTCAAATTAATATAAGTAAACTCTGGCTTTAACAGGTGAACAGTATACGTAAAGTAACGTACATATTGTAGTTAAAAGATTTTCCTATCTTCGTTTCATGAAGGTAGAGTCCTATCACACTTTTGGTTTCAAAAATCGAGAGGACTACCTACAAGATCGCTTTCTTTTCCGTTTGGTATGGAACTTCGTTTCCATTGTTACGTGTCCCGACCACGACAAGAATACTTATGAATAATTAGAGTGTGGTTCCAAAATACAAGGAAAGCATTTCTTCTTACACTCTCTTGCTTTTGCTCGTCGTAGAGTGCGATGCATATGTTTTGGAAACATATGTTTTAAGAAAACACCTTAAACGATGCGAATTAAATCTGCTCATGTTATGTTTTAGGACTTTTGATAAGCCAAATGTAGAGGTCAGTTTGTCGTATTCGCTAAATTTGATTTAATTATTTCAACCACATAAATAAGTCACCGCGCAACTATTTAGTAAGAGAAAATTCGGAAGAAACTTATTGGGGTGAACAATTGTACAATTTATACATAATTCGTATCTTTAACATAATTACTTAGTATTTAGATTATATAAAGACATTTTATAAAAATGGATTTTTTGGTACATATGTAAACTTGAGGTATTTTTTCTTTCTGTTCAGGGTTGTGAAAAAATCTATTGCAATATTATGAATATTTTGTGTATACTGTATACATACTTATACATTACCATAGAGAAAAAAAAGTAATTTGTATTATACTTTGAGTGTGAATTCTGTTTAAATTACCATTTGTAAATGGAATTCTGTCAACATTTAAAAAGTATGGTCACCAATAACTGTCACAATCATATACGAATATTTTTCTAGTCTCAATATCAGATCTGTGATTGAAGGCAAGAGTTTGTTTTTGTTATTTTTAATGGATTTTTTACCATTTGAGCACATAAGCAATAATAAAGTGAATGAAACTCTTAAGCTTTATTTTGTGGCTGATGGTATACTCTACTCTGTCCCAAGATATCCTCGATTCACATTTTGCTTAATTACTCGAAATATATAAATAATATAAATACTCCAGGGTTCAAAATATGTTCATTCGAAAGTATTAAAAAAATTTCTAGATTTCTTTTTTGAAACGCCCCCTCAAGCTTAAGGGATTTCAATACACGGCTTAAAATAAAAGGAGTCAAAGGGGATTTTGCATTGCAACAGACATGGAGGCACCCTGATGATAACGTTGAAAAATTGTGCGAGGTATTCTGAGGGACCTCTAAATGGAGAAAAGATGTAAAGATTTCCCATTATTAATCTCCGTAAGAAAGCTGTTTTCATTTTTGTTAATTTTTCGGAGTAAAAAATGATAATGTGTCAATGGAGATATCTTAAAACTTAAATCTTAAATCGTCTAATCGATTTCAATTGTAATTTTTTCAAAAGTATGTGAATATCCATTAAAAATCGCCACCACGTCAACGAAACAATAACTTAGGACAAACTATAGCACTTGTCTCAGGACTTAGGACTGCATAATTGACAATGTTTGGGCACTTGTTCTTAGTAACGTTGGTAAAACAGTACTGACAACCATTCTATAGAACACATATACTAATGGGAAATTTTTCTGCGATTCTATTTCTAAAATATCAACTTCATCTATTGATTTTATATTTTGTTTTTTTCCAATACAAAGTCTGTGGCTTTTACAAGAGTTTTGTCATAGCCAGTTGCTAGCTGAAATCTATTTAGGCTCATCGATTTTAGTGTTGCCTCATGTACCACAATGTGCAGGTACTTCCTCTTTGGAAATATTGTTGCTTCATACAGTCTGATAAGTAGTTAGCTGAAATGTTCAATCGTATTATTTCACAAGAAATAAGATGTTACGTAGAATGTCGTCAGTGTAGCCAGGTCAAGTAATTTTTAGCCTGTACTAATGAAGTGGAGGAGCCAACGTTCATTTCAAAAAGACAATGCTTTATAGATTAATCCTATAGATTGCAACATGGGCTACTCCCCATGAAGAGGAGAAAACTTTCCAGGAAATCACCTTGGCTAGGGCACTGCCAGGTGTCGGCATGTTGAGAAAGATCCGGAAGGTCAATATGTATTATCATATGATAATACTGTGAATGTATCATGTTCCTTTCTATCGATGTTAAAGAAATTGTATTTTTCCAAATGTTCCAAAACTGACAAATAGGTGACTTTTCAGAATTCTCTTCTCTTGAATGTAGTGTTTTCAACTACATTCAAGAGAAGAGAATTCTGAAAAGTTAGATTTTGTTAGATTAGATTGTTAATTCACATTGACAAGTGTAAACATTTTCGTTCATTATATTTACTTAGTACGTAGATAAACAACATGAAACTACCAATAACTTTAAATAATAATTGGAAAAAAGAAATTGGATGTAGCCAGCAATCAATATACACGGATCGATGTATTTAGATATTAATCTCATCCCCATAACTTTTATTTAAGTAAAAAAAAACCAAGTATCTGTTCTTCTACAAGTTCTTAATTACATCTCTCAGTTGCTATTCGCACAGGTGAAACCCCAGAAAAAAACTGATTTAAAACTGATATTAACGCATATCCAAACTGAACAATCCAAACTATAACAAAGATTTTTAATACCACATACGTTAATCAGGAATATTAACAAAAAATATATATTTTATAAAAATAGGGTATCTTTTATTAAACCATATTTTTATCAATGATCAGTTTTAAATCAAAATAACAGTCTTAATACCAATATTTCTGAGAAATTTCTGCATAAATTATTCCTAGACCTAGGCCTATTGCAATTATCATGAACATATTATTTTATGAACATTTTTTTTTTTACTTTTTGTTTTTAATAAAAGAATTCTTTGTAAATATCTTGAGTACTGATACATGTACTATACCTTTTTATCCATAGTGTGTGCGCTAAGACCACAGTTAATTGTACTTTTTTCAATTCAATATACGTTTTTCAACCATTGTACGCTTTTCAAACCGATATATGCATAATTACTGATTGGATATACGCGTTGAAAAAACCCCCCACTATATTTTTATTACATGGAGTTCCATGTAACTTTGTTGTGCTCTATTCTGCCACCAATTCAAAAATCAAGGAAATAAAAAAAGTTATTAAACTTTGTTTTAAACAAGTTTAGTAACCAACATAATAATTGCAAAATGAATATACGCTTAATAGTTTATGAATATCGTATTGTAAAAATCCGACAAAACGTGTACGTTTTGTAAAAAATTTTCCTTGTGTGTTAAGCAAACTTGGTATAGTACAAAAATCAACACTCTTCATTGTATGACAGTCAAAAGAAACAAGGAAATTTTTTTCCGATTATTGTGATATCTATACCATCAAAGATCTCATACAAGGCATTTAAGCATTGAATGCTTATTTTTGGATGTCGTCGGTCCTATGACACACCAATGCGGTGCAGACAAATTGAATACCGCGCGTAAGCATTCAGTGCTTATATTTATATTCATACTGATGTTTTTTGTATGAAATATATGTGTATCGTCGCTGTAAAGCCATTATATACGCTCTCAGTCAGGGATATGAAATCTACATGGAACAGCCATATTAACATGTTATTTAGTACGCTTCCGCGGCTAAAAATATAGTGCCAGAAACTTTGTAGAGAAAAATCCTTTTAATTAAAGAGTATATATGATCTAATGATTATTTTTCAAAAGTACATATCAAATTGGTTATGTAAGGTTGAACGTTTCATTTAATCTTACAAAAATAAATATACTCGAAACACGTGGTGACGTTTATATTTGTGCTCATGGCGCATGAATTAGCAAAGTGTATTCATAGGAAATTGAACGTCGCAGATTTCCAATGCAAACATAAGGGGAAATATACACTGAATGTAAATATAAGATGTTAAACAGACATATATTACCTTTCATTATATTTTCCCTGAACATTTTCATTTCCATCATTTTGATGTTTTTTTAAAATACATTAGAGGTGCAGAAAAAAGATACTACTTATTCACATTTACACACCACGAGCACACACACACACACACACACACACACACACACACACACACACAACGTTTGCATCATTTCAATGTTTTTATGTAATGTTTTCATTATCAGGACTAAACTTTAAAAATAAAGCAATACGTATTATAATATCTCATAAAAGTGAATTATACATGTGCCAATATACATATACAAGTGCAAAAAGTAATTATTACATTCAATTGCATCATTGAGTAGAAACGGTTTGATAGTCAAATGTTTTTAGGGATACACATTAATCAATTGTTTGAAAAGTGTTGATCTTCGGAGAGATTTGTCTATTTTTTAATCCATGTAATAAGAAGATTTCTCTATCTGACCATACATCTCGATGTCAAGGCCGAGGACGAATCATCAGCTGTATTGATTTCAGAGACATGTACGAGTTTTTCCAGAAGTACCATGAAATGTATTTAATCCCAATGGTCTCAGATTCGGTGTACTGTCCATTAAGGTTGGAACGGAAACAGTCTTTGAACCACCCTGCCGATCCCCAGTGGGTGGCACAGTTACCGACGTCCTCGTCATTATCCTGGTCCAATGTAGAGAACTTCATGTTATTGCTATAAGACAGGCTATCCCCTACAATAAGATTGTTTATCATTAGTATTGTAATTTGTGTTAAAGACAATGATTATTATTATCATTGAAGCTTTAAAGTTTTGAGAGATAACTGCATTTTAACAGCGATTATCGAAGTTAACTTGAATCTTTTCTATCACCAACACTGTACAATTAAGAAATAAACAGCAATGTTAAAAAGTTCACCCGGATATGAAGGACTAAACTGGATTTGATAACGTACATGTACCAATCAAGTTCATATCCCGGTGAACTTTTTAACATTGCTGTTAATTACTTAAATTTACGTCTGAGAAAGGCAAATCGTTAAGAATTATTTACATAACATTGTTTTTATGTTTAAAATATCGTCCCATTATGTGTTTCCGATAATAATGTGTTTCCGATAGTCTATTTTGGTCGCGTGAGTTCACCCCAAAATGACGTCATTTTTAATTACTTACGATACTGAACATACGGAATCTCCTTGAATCTTTATACATCTATATCACATAAGTTATTTGCAGCGTGCAAAGGTTTAAATCACACAATTACTCAAGAGACTTATAAAAAGCTATGTTTTACTATTAAATTGCCTAACGTTAAAATCTTAATTATAATATCACAATATCTAAATTTACTTATTGTCTGGTAAAATATACCTCCGATGTAGCTGCAGGTCTGTAGCTCCCGGTCTGAAAAAATTCGGATGGACGACCTGGGAGCTACAGGGCCACCCATTGAAAAAATTGTATATTTATTGCGCAGAAAAAATTGCGCTAGTTTTCGACTAATTAACCTTATTTATACGCAAATTCTGTGAAAAGAATTAGTACCATTAAATTCTTCATGCAATTTACTACTGATATCGTCTCTTCACTTGCCTCGGATAGTCTTTTCAACACCATCACCAATCCCGTAAATTCATGTGGTCCACTTTGTTTACTTGTAAAAATGGCGACTCTCGATCTCGATGAAAATTCAACATACTTGATTTTTCGAGGTCGGTCGTATGTTTCGGAGAAAGTCTGAGGCAAGTGAAGAGACGATATCAGTAGTAAATTTCATGAAGAATTTTCTGCGCAATAAATATACAATTTTTTCAATGGGTGGCCCTGTAGCTCCCAGGTCGTCCATCCGAATTTTTTCAGAGCGGGAGCTACAGACCTGCAGCTACCTCCGATGATGTATTTTCATGCTAAAATTATAACATGACTTTGTACCGTTTTTCTTAGTATCGAAACCGAAGAGCACTATAGATTAAGCTTCTTCTAAAATAAAAACGTAACTAATAATTGATATACAAATAATGGTATTGTATTACGTTTAAGTCATGAAATGTAGTTATGGAGTAAATTAAATAATGAACTATTTAAGTTGAAATAAATGATTTAAAAACAATTGAAAATATTAATAGATATATTCAAAAGGTTATGTTTCTTTTATTTCAAGTTTTATTAAAGAAAGTTGCTGATGAATCATACTAACGGAAAAATATGACGCTCATTTTCATTGGTCGAATGCGGCATTAAGATTATTATACCTATACCTTTTTTCTTTGATTTAGTATCGGCGGTTTTTGATGCTATGTCTGATGGTTAAAAATGATATAGTTTCAAAATTGTTAACTATACAGACAACCATAACACCCCTGCGAATGTTATTGTCATTTAAATTTAGACCACGTGGTTTTATTTGACCCTTTCAGTTTAGCAGTAAAAATCGTGCCTCGTGTTTATAGTCTATTTCCTAGAATCTAGGTACTTGTAATCAAATATAAAATCTAGACGTTTATTGATTTTAAACTTTATCTTTATTAATTGGTTGATACAATGAGCTCTAGAAATAAATGTGACAATAGAAAATATAGGGTTTTTTTCTGCTGTTGCAACAATTAACATGCTAAGTAGCGATCCCCCCTAAGGATTAATTTTCGATCCGCGCCTGACCTAGAAATAGCATCAATAGTGAAACAGACTATACTATTTTATGCAGAATGTTACTTGAAAATGGATCGATATACTAAGTTTTTATACAAAACAGACACCTATTTTTTTTTTAAAAAAGCATGGTATTGCACACCAAAAGCATAAAACATGGCTATGATTTTATCAAGCAACCCAATGTTTACATTTTCAACCACGTGTAGAGTGGTTGAACACGAACGATAACTCTTTTCTGAATATCATCGTTTAGTTTAAATAACCGCTAGATGATGAAATAAGACATATATCTTTATAGATTTTCATGTTTTAACATAAATCAAAGTAGGATTTGATATAAAAAACGACCAGTAGAATATTATCCGAACACTTATACTTCCGCTCGAAATTTCACAGGAACTGAACAAATCTCGGGGAAGTCTCGTGAACTTTCGTTCGAGCACCTCTGGATTTATTACATACTTAGCAACGATAAAGAAAACATTCCGAACACATTCGCAGGGGTGCATAAGAGGCAACGTTTAGTATTAGACTATCGGAAACCCATGACGCCAGGATAATGCAGCCGTCAAACGATAAGCGCGTGCGGTAATCACTGTGACGTCATTAAAACGTTAAAAAACAGAATTGAATGTTTTTGCTCTTCTAAAGGTTCAAGGAAGGAAACATTTGCAAACGTAATTAGCATTTCATAAAGTACATACCTGCATTCCCACTGTATCTATTCACCTCCAATTTATATTTACTAGCCTCGTCCCCAACAGAAAAGTTGAAGTATACAGCATAGGCCTTTTCTCCGTTAAATCTCTCCATATCTACACGCAATTCCTGGGGCTTCGATGACGTCAATCTATGCAACATTTCATTTCCTGTGAGAGAATAATAAGACTTTTAAATAAGACATTTGAATTTCAATTCGTCAGCTAAAAGAGATGTTAAATATATCAAAACATCTTGACTGAAAGTTGAAATATTAAAGTTTAAAGAAGCTTTCAGAAGAAAAATTAAAGATCTCATTTTAATACAACGAGCAGATCTTACACACGATTCCAGACCTCACCTAAGGTCAAGATCTAGTAAATGATTCCAGAGTCAAAGTGTCTTTTTGGTGCTAGAGCCAGTAAGACGTCATAATTGATTTGATGAACCCTTTCACGAACTTGACGGCTTTGAAGGAATGATGTAGAAATGAAACAATTTCTTGACATTCTATATTAAATTATGGAAACAGTATTCTCGCATTATCAGCGGTGTGAGATCGATTTGTCCAGTGTGAGACAGCGGTTTGAGATTTTTCTGTCTTAAACTGTGTATTACTACGCCGCTTTAAAACGTAAACAAACGTTGTCTGCTGTAAGGAAATGCAAAATGATAGCTTAAGATTATCCATTAAGTAATTGTTTTGCTTATTTAATTGCAAGTTATCACATTTTTATTGAAAAAAACTGTCGTATGCTATCATTTTGACTTGCACTATTTGAAGCACGTGGAGGGATAAACCGAAAGTAATCATTTGAACGTCATAAAGTTGTCAGAAATCAGTTTTTTAATGTAAAATAATGCGAGAAAAATAATCATTCATTATATACTCGTGTGGGATGGTGAAATTCCACCTCGGGGCCAAGATTCACGGTCTAGGACTCGGCAGAGCCTAGTCCTAGACCGTGAATCTTGCCCCCTCGGTGGAATTTCACTATCCCACACTCTGAATAATGAATGATTCTATTAATCCCGATACCTATATATTCAATTTGTTATCATTTTAAAAAGAGGGTCAAGAGCTTGTTTAATGCCGTTTTTGGAGAGACTGGCATTTTAGATATATTAAAACTCCGAGATTTGTTACTTATTTCCTTCATATTTCATGAAAAATGACAGTTTAAAATATGACTTTCAATGTGTTTACCACTTTAAGCCCGATATACCATATTAAACAAATTTATTAATATGACGCATCATTGAAAGAATTTATATCTTGAGTTTCATACACCGGTAGGCACCTTTCATTAAATAGATTTTTTTACCTTAAGGTAACACGAAACAACTGAGAAATAAGGTTTTTAAAAACTTTTAAAAAAAAATTCTGAATTACACAAAGGCATATTTTTTATGAAAGTTAATTTCAAGGTTTTTTCTTAGGAAATCATACTTTTTATTTTATACTTCACTTAAAAGAGATCAAAATGGTAGGTTTGGGCAAATGTGGGCAAAACTTTTGAGGGCAGACCGCTTTTAATTTTTAAATATTTATAAGGGTTAGTCCATAGAACAAACTTTTAAAGCTTCAAAAAATTGGAATGTAGGAACAATGTGGCTTATCTGTTCTGTACTACCTTAAAAAACCATGAATTTTTGAAGGACAGCCTAATGTACTACGCTTTCAATTTAATATAATAGCAACCTCATACATTATCTACAATGTAGTTTTCCATAAAAATAGAAACGAGGAGATATTAAATTAGAAAAAGGTCTATTTTTAAATCTGAAGTTTAACATCCCCGTTGCTATAAATATTTATTACGATAATAGATCATAATTAGGAAATTTCAAATTTTTGGAACATCAAAGTGAAAATTTACCTTTAATAATGCGTAAAAAATTGAAAATGGTTTTATTGATTTAATGATAAGACCAGTTAAAATCCTTAATTAAAGAGGCTAGATTATGAATCTTCATATCATGTAAAATATCTCAATATTTTCAGTACTTGAGTACCTGAGGTCCACGCAGAAAATATATAAGCGAGGTTAAACCGGGTGCTATGGGGAAAATTCAGCTTGCGCATGAATAAGCCTGGTTCCTGTGCGGGATTATGGGTAGCGCAGGGAACCAGGCAAGTGTGTTAGTTTTCATTGTAACTTCAATTCAATTATAATTCCTTATTTTCAGTTTCATTTATATCATGCTCCGACAAAAGTGGAGGGGGAGGGGCAAATCCGTGACATTTCCATTTTTATATGTAAA
>WFKH01010931.1:3838482-3852916 GCA_016163765.1 Magallana hongkongensis | reverse complement strand
TTCCCTCGGACTGAAATGCCACACTTTCATTGGTTTAAACATGGCACGTGATTGCCTCATATATCTCTATGTAGGTTCTGTGAGGATTAATATTAGGCAATATGGACGTCATTGGCCGCCGCCTCGCCTACTCATCTCGACATTTCATATTATTTAACACAGAAATCGTGTTCAGTAAGTTCTTAAAATATTTAGAGTAGTTGCCCTTTGCAATTATTTTTAAATTAGAGTAGTTGCCCTTTGAATATTGACGTCACATTGTTGTGTCTGGAGCAGAATAAAATGGCAGCGTCAACATTTGCTCAAATCTCTGCAGAGGAAAGGGAGAAAATGTTTAAAATTGAATAGCAACAAAACATTGTAAGTAACATGGGTAAAGCGAAGATTTTGAAAGAGAATTTGAAAGGTGGGATTGATAATTTTGAAGAGTTTAAATGAGTTAAATTGGACAAGATGTAAGGCATCTTGTACATGACTTTGCATAGATCACCGCTATTTGTGAATGAATATGTCGCTTGATAGTCCTCGGGAAAACAAAACACTTATTAGGTTAGTTACTGACTAACTCTAACAATCTCATAGACGGCTCGGCTTCGCCTCGCCATCTATGAGATTGATCAACCCAATTTATTTCCGTAGTGAGTCAGTAACAAACCTAATAAGTAATAATATATATATTAACACTTTCATTTTAATATTTTTCAATTTTTCAATTATGTACATATATATAATATATGTTTTTAAAATTAATATTTAAATTTTTAAGATAGAAAGAGATTAATAAGTGAGAGAGAGAGAGAGAGAGAGAGAGAGAGAGAGAGAGAGAGAGAGAGGGAGACATTACCGTCCAGCCTCCATTGTCGGTGGTCATATCACAGTACACGGCCTTCATTTTATCTGAAACATCCATGATGTTGTACACACCATCTTTGCCTCTTGTGCTCGGGTATCTATTCAAAATGTCTGCACAATCAGAACCTGCAATTGACTTATCAATGTACATATTGTTATAAATGTGTGGATCAAACTGCAGTACGTACTGGATTAATCATTTAAATAGGCACAATGCATACCCAATATCATTGAAGGACAATCACATGCAACTTTATTTTCAAGAATTTTTGTGAAATTTTCGATTACATTTTTAGTCAAATTCTCAATTCTTTCGTCGACTTTCGCCTGCGAATTGTTTTCCATTTCTTCTACTTTTTGTGAAAGCATTTTTTCAACACTTTGATATAGTTCGTTTTTTAAAAAGTACATCGCTGAATTCAAGATGTTTTGATGTTTTTCATCCAAATCATTAAATAAAATTTGTCCCTTTGTTGATTTCAACAACAAAATCCAGAGAAAAAGATTGAAAAGTCTTCCCATCTTTGAGTGATCCTTAAGGTCAGTCCTTATTTGTCTGTTTAAAGGAATTGTATACTGAAATTAATTGATAAATCAACAGAATTCATATTTAAAAGTAAGATTTCTTTAACTACAGAAACAATTGAACCACTCTTGGTGTACACCGACAAGACACGAACAAAGCAAAATCTAAAGTTGAAAAGCAAAACAGTGAATATTGTTAATTTTCAAAAAACTCGTTTTAATTTGTTGAAACTGCATCGTTTTGATAAAAAAATGGAGTTAAAACCCTTCTTTGATAGTTTATGTAAGTTATTTTAAAGTGTGAAGTTATCTTTTTGAAAAGGTGGTGAGTCAATCTTATATTTTTTGAAAATAAGATATTGAATGTATAAATGAAGACAATTAAAGTTAAAATAATCCTGAGCAAAAAATTGAACTTATAAAAATAATGAAACATGTATATCTGAATTCCTGAGAAATAATCTGTCATTTTTTATGCTAATGACAGAACAACATCTAATTTAGGGGTATGGCCGTGTATTATAAATTTTACTAATTTTTTCAATTTCATTTACTTATTTTCATTATCAATTAGTGCCCGCGCTATATTTGGATTCATCAGGAATCTTGGCGCACAACAGGTTTAAAACCTCAAAGATAATTTGTAAACATTTTTAATATTTTTATCTTTATTTTGTTTGAAATAGGACAGGGAATAAATAAACAAATCTCGAATTGCCTTTTTTAAAAGTAATTTATGTTTTTCCTTCATACATACTAATATTAATTTACATGATAAAATCAAGTTATTATTAATTTTATACATTTGTATCCTTCACTTACACACAAGGACATGTACATACATTCCTTAACATTAGTAGTAAGTGGTTACTTTTCTTTAAAAAAGTAAAACAGAAGAAAAACAAGAGGCCCATGGGCCACATCGCTCACCTGAACAAGAGTTCCTTATAACATTCTATTTCGTAGCATATGCTATTTCTATTTTAAACTTTGAACCCCTTCTGGAGCCCCAGTATTGGTCCGGGGTTTATAATGGTTGGCTTTAACAACTACACTATTCGAGGATCCTTGCATAGTAATCTCACAAACTGTGGCATTGTAGTTCTCAAGAAGAAAATTTTTAAACATTTTCCAAATATGTTTCTATGGTAAACTTTGAACCCCACTTGGGGCCTCAGTATTGGTCTGGGGGGGTCTTTTACAATTTAGAATCTTGACTATATATACAAGCTTTTATATAAATATTGGCATTTCTGGTGCAGTGGTTCTTGAGAAGAAGATTTTTAAACATTTATCTTATATATTTCTATGTTAAACTTTGAACCCCGCCTGGGGCCCCAGTTTTGGTCCGGGGGTCACAATTTTTTACAATTTAGAATCTTCACTATATATACAAGCTTTTATATAAATATTGGCATTTCTGGTGCAGTAGTTCTTGAGAAGAAGATTTTTAAAGACATGCACCCTATTTTCAGTGTTTCGTAATTATCTCCCCTTTAAAAAGGATTGTGCCCTTTATTTTGACAATTTAGAATCCCCTTTTCATAAGGATGCTTTGTACCAAGTTTGGTTAAATTTGGCCCAGTGGTTTTAGAGAAGAAGTCAAAAATGTGAAAAGTTTACAGAAGGACAGACAGATGGACGGACAGACGGACGGACGGACGGACGACGGACAACGGGTGATCAGAAAAGCTCACTTGAACCTTCGGTTCAGGTGAGCTAAAAATTAAAAAAGGAATGACATGAATGAAAATAATCTGAAATATTAATCCACGAAAACCATATTTTTTTTTTCAAAATTGTGTAGCTTTTGTTTTTTGATACCATATTATTTTTCTATGTGAGATTTAAACATTTAACATATAAAATCATAAAATTTATAACCGTTTTATTGTTTGACGATTGTAGCTCATCAAGAATAAAATTTGATACATTAAGGTTCTCCGATCCTCAGCCTCAAAGTATTTTTTCATCCTAAAAATGTTATTTATGCTTCAAACCTTAAAAATGAAATAGAATAAAAAGAAATGTTTTCATGGTATCCACGCAATTTACGAAGTTATTGAAATTTTGGCCATGATGAATATAATGGAATAAATATCGCATACAAGTTGAGATCGAGACACTAAGCCAAGCAGTTCGTTGAATTGCTTAGTGTAATATTAACAGTTCAAGACTTATTAAATTTGTCTATATAAAATGCGGATTTATTCTACGGATAAAAAAATTCCAGATAATTTAGAGTTATCGAACATTGCTGAGGATCGGAGATCGTTAAAACCAACTCTTTTAGAAATCTTTCTATGTATATCAAGACTTAAATCACTCCAGAGTGTTTAAACTTTATCACAAGAAATGAAAACATGTATAATTGTTTTAACATTTTCCATACAAAAACCACTGCCATCAGAAGTTTTAATAATAATTTATTTTAGGTTATTTCCAGCAGGAACAAATCTATGCATAATTCAGACAGAAGAATCAGTTGTAGTTTGAAACAAATTTAAAAACATCTTGTTCTGATACTTTGTATACCCCAAAAAGCATATGCTCTGCCTCTCACATGCTGATTGAGGTTGAAATAACCTTTTTTTGATTGAAAAAATATAAAGGACTTTTGAACATTGAAGTAAATATAAGAGGTTTAATTAATTTGAGTACAAATGGATTAGAAAGTCTGTTGACAGAAGTCCTATATATTCACAATGATTTAAGTATTTAAAACTGTTACAATGTTATCATTGTATTGCATCAAACAACTGTCAGTTAGATTGTATATGTTTTTAAAAACTCCAAAGACCAAAAGATTGCAATCAACTTAAAAAAATCTTGCACAACCTTTATTCCTTTTTCGTACCAGTATTTAATAAAAACTGGTTTGTTATCTTCTTCTATATTTGAAAATATACAACAAAGGAACGTAATGAAATTTGTTTTTAAAGCAATGATTCATTATCACAGCATAAAATTAAAAAATAATAGGTGCATATAGAAATCATTGTCAAGTTATAAACACACGTACAGAGTGAATTTTATTAGAAGCAGTACCTTTAAAATAAGCTGAGAATATCAATTTATTTTATATATGTAAAATTATGCTTCTCTCATATGCCAATAATATATCAATTTTTTCCTCCTTTATATACATTGCATAATATTTTGAAAACCAAATCTTTTTAAATTAATTGTTTCAAAGTCACTTTTAGACAGATTTAAAAAAATGATAAATACAGGATTTCTTATGCATCTTTGGTACAGCGATTAAAACAGATTTACAGGCAAATTTTCAGAATAAAACGTACCGCACGCAGAAGAAATTAACAGAGAAGCCAAAGAAGCAGTAGTAATTATGAATGGTGAATGTACTGTACATAAAACGTCAGTTATAATGTGATATATATTGATCAGAATATATGCAAAATGACATACATGAACTATAAGTATTTTGCTCCTTTGACATATTTCGGTTGTAGATTTTTCAGTGACGGTTTGTTAAGATATCGATTTAAGGTGGAATGCTACACCAAACTTTTATTTTAAGGATCATTAAAGTATCATTTCTGAAACATGATTTCGTTGTTCAAAGATGTATATATACCTTTTATTATTTTTTACAATTTTTTGTGTAAATTTTTTTATGAGAAAGTGGATAATATGTTTTGCTTGCAAGTAACACACTGTAGAATTTAAAGTTTGGTGTGAATAAAAGCATGATATTGATATTTAATAAATCATATCCAGTAATGTCAATGAATCAATTTTAGTTTTTGAATAAGAATATTTTGTTCATACTTTTCAAACATATGGATAATTTTTTTAAAGAGACGTGTATTATGGAGAAGTAATATAAAACACTCATTTTTTCAGGACAAATTGAATCAAATTGAAGAAATTTTAAAAATATTGTTTATTTTCAAAACTTGGGCGATCCCGATTAAAATTCCCGATTAAAAACAATCTGATTCTGATCTAAACTGCAAGAAAATTGAAAATCAACAATTTTTCTTCACATGCAGACAAGAAATCAATTGAATTTCATTGTTTCTTTATCTTACAAGCATATTTAAACTATCAATCATTCGAGTCGGGATCAGTTTAATTTTGATTCAGTGTGGATCAATTTTCAAAACTAGCAATGTTTCTTAAATTTCGCCAATTTTATTCGATTTCTTTTTAAAAAATGATTGTCCTACACATCCTCTCTATAAGAAACGTCTCTTTAAAGATTTTATCCATGGGTTTGAAAAAAATTCACAAAATATTTTTTTCATATCATGAATAATATTTTTATTTAAAAAAAATGAAATGTTTTATTAACATTACTGATCATGATTTATTGGATATTAATATCATGCATTTATTCACACCAAATTTAAAACCCTACAATGTGTTACTTGCAACTAAAACAGATTCACTCTCATAAAAAATTCAAAAAGATTCGTTTAAAATAATAAAGGACATACATCCTTCTTTGAACAACGAAATCATGTTTCAGAAATGATTTCGTTTCTGAAAGTCATTGCACTTATGTAGCATCAACAACTACGTACAAATTCGGTGTAGCATTCTACCTTAAAATCTTACGTAACTCCTAACTATAAGGTTTGTTTTTTCAGTGAAATCGACATACTTTTAGTACGTTAGTGTTGCTATTAAAAGAGTCAGAAACTTTTAGGGGTTCCCTGGTCTAAAACATCAAAATTGTTCTGTTCTATACGGTACATTTGATATATGTGAATTAAAATAACATTCAAAATAATTCTGCAAAGTAGTTTAAATTTGAACATTCTGTAGAAAGATGCAGTCTTCATGAGCAACTTGTGTTGCATTTAGATTTCTCATTCAAAAAGGAAACAACAACTGCTTTCTGTGGATATCTCTGGCAAAATTGATTTCTTTATGTTAAGAATGTCGTAAAAATAGAACAAACGTCCACCAAATTTTTATTTCTTTCACTTCGCATTGCTTTGCACAATAAAACACTGCATATATTATGATAATTGTGAGTAAATAGAAAGAGAAGTGAATTATTCAAGTGTTAAACCTTTGAAGAAAAAGCCTGACATTTAGATAAGACCTGTTTTAGAGAATAATAAGATACCATATATCAATTCCTGAACATGATTGTATCATGATATGTAATTCCGGTAATTTCATTTTGCTTCACCAACGGTATACATTATATTCCCCTTTTCACAAAAGATCACTCAGTGACCTTAAGAATTGAATCCTGATAAATCGGATATTCTGATGTTATTGGATCATTTTCAACAAAAATTATTTATTTTATCATTTCCTCTTAAAATTCACTTATGGTTGCATTTAAACGCCCAATGAACTTAAAGGACAAAAAAGTAAGAATGAGATAAAACAACACATGCCTAATATGGCTTCAAATCTTGTTCCAATGCCTGTAAGCTGATGACTGAACATCAGTTTTACAAATGCTGTCTGTGAGTGGCCAATGATGAAAGTCATTCATTTATTTTTTTTTTTATAACGAAGTTAGCAAAGAAGGTCACTGATTATTTACCGAAAAGAATAATTAAGACTCCCTTGGTTCAGAATTAAAAATAAGCCATGCAAGATCTTTTCAATATTTGGATCACTTTAAAACAAATTGAAGAACTTTATAATGATTGATAATATTATAGTGGGGTTTTTTTCGTGACTCCCAAGTTCATGTGTAACTTTATTCAATATTTTTAGTATAAATGGAAGAAAAATTAGCCGTAATATTTGATTTTATTATTTAAAATAAATTCTATGAGAGCCTTTTATGTGTGGAACCTGAGGTTCATGCAGAAAATGTATAAGCGAGGTAAAACCGGATGCGATGGGGAAAATTCAGTTTGCGCATGAGCTAGTCTAGTTCTTGTGCAGGATTATGGGTAGGCCATTGAACCAAACTAGAACACGTTTATCTCAATCGGGATCGGGATTCCATGTCATGAGCACATGTTAAAGTTCAAAACAACCGAGATTGTAAAAATGTCGGTAAACAGTACAAAAACAAAGTAGTCCTTTAAAAGAAATGATCGGCATGTGATATCAACTGTCAGCATCACGAAATGTTTTATGTTTTGCTGAAACTACAAATGCAGTTTTTTGTTTTACTAAATAACGCAAATACATGTAGGTAAATTTGCCGGATGACTAATAAGGACAAAGTCGATCAGAAAAATGGTCACCAATGACTTTTATACTATAAATGTAATCTTCCTTAATATAATCAATATATATGTTAGAGGTTTGGACCCTTTAAATTCAGAGGTAAAAGGGTCATAGGTAAACGTGATTTACAGGTTAAGACAATATCCAGGCTTGCTTCTATTATTCATCATTACATATTTGCGATCGGAGATCTCCCCCGCACATGTCATAATATAAAACTGGGGGTTAGAGTCGGAGAAATCTCGGATAATGTCCACGTATTGCATTCCTTTTTTAAGGACAGCAAATTGTCTTATTTACACAGTATCAATGGATTCCAAAAACATTTCAACCTGAACCATAAATGCACTTTTTCTTTAAAAAAAAATTCTTGTTTTGTAACCAATAACTTCTTTATTTTCTATACACAAAAAGTGGTGATTTGGATTTCTCGTTTATTGTTTGATCTTGTTTTTTATCGGTGATTAAAAATATTTTTATGCATTACAAGATTTTAGAAATGTGATTTCCAAAACCTCCTTATGTAATTCTTTTTAAACGTTATAAATTTTAAAGTTAAATAGAATGTTTAAGTTGTATCTTCTTCTAAATATACATTTTTGTAATTGTATACAAAAAAGAAAAGAAAAAAGGAGACTGAATTTATCGTGTTAATTTATAATTGTATTTGTCAAAATTTATTATTTCAAAGTAATCGTCTCTTAAATTATATATGTAAAAATAAATGTGAAAAAGAATACTTGTTTAGTAGGTTAGATATCCCAACTTAATATGTTCCAGAACTTTTCTTACGAATAAATAAATGTTAACAATATAAATAAACATGTAGAGAGTCATTTTCACAGCTGATCAGAGAGTTAATAAAATATGATGTCAGTATTAACCCTTTTCTAGTCCTTCGACTCAAAACATTTTACATTTTAAGATAACAGAATCCAATTAATAGCTGTCAAGAGTAAAATCAGTTTAACAAAATGGAATAATATGGGCAATTTATGCCTCATTTTCTTTTCTCTAATATCAGTAAATTCCATATCGAACAATAAAAATAATGGTTGGGTGAGGTGCTGACCTGTTTATAACAAGTAGTCAAGTAGTTATCAAGCTCGAGTTTACAATGTTTTATAAGTGGCCCCCCTCCCCTCACAAGTTTAAAATGCTCAAAGTGATCCCCCCAAAAATTATCCCTTTATTCCGCTCCCCGTCTGAGTGTCTTTTGTTTCTTTTGTCTCGAAATGCGTTGGCCTACTACCATTATGCCGACAACGCTATCGCGTCGACATCGTGTTTACGCACTAAAATAACTTTTTAACATTACGTTATGATGAGTATTTTAAACTGCACTTTAACTGTACGTATTGGACAGCATAAATATATATTTTGAGAATTCACCATTTTATGAAATTGTTATGCAATAAATTGCTTTGATGATGTATTTCTTTCTTATCAATCTACGAATATTTGAATATCAATGAATTCAGTGGTCAGAAAAAAGAATATATACAAAATAAGATGAATTCTGAAAAAATCGATAAAAAAATTAATTTTATTTATGGTTTACGCATTGCGTAAACTTAGGCTGTCCACCATTCCAGGTGGTTTACGCAGTGGAAACTTCAGGTTTATGATTGGTTTCCGCAGTGGAAACATGCAGAAACATTGAGTTTATGTATGGTTTCCGCATTGCGGAAACCATTAGTAAATCTCATGTTTCTGCAAAGTTTCCGCAGCGTAAACCACCTGGAATTGTGGACAGCCTAAGTTTACGCAATGCGTAAACCCATGTAAACTTCAGGTTTCTAAATGGAAACCTTGTATAAACCACAATTTTTCTTGAGTTTCCGCACAGTTTCCATAATGTTTCTGGTGTGCGGAAACTGTTTTTTTCATCCAGTGTAAATATTTGGAAATAATTTTCAAAACTTTGAATGCGTTTTATAACTTGTGCAGCTTGATTAAAAACACAAACATTTCTTTCTTCAAAACATTCTTTAAATAAGGCATATAGAGCTTTCACATCTTTTGTTTAATGTATTTTACATTATAATTCAGGCATCGATTTTATCATCTGAAGTGTTTTATTTAACATGATTTCGGTGGCTTTTTATTTTGCTTAGTTTGTATCTTGAGAGATCGGCCGCACGACTAACACAGTACAAACTATTATAAAACTATAGTAGACCCATTGTTCTCGATCAATTAGAGGTCTTTTTGTTTCAATATAAATTTTGAAATGCTTTCCAGTGATACTTCATGAAAAAATATTGTTAAAAGATTTAGTATGATTTTTTTTTATCTTGACCTTTGACATTTTGTCATTTTGATCGCCCAAGTTAGACGCTTCAACTCCAAGTGGTCCGATGTCTCTACAAAGTATGGTTCAAAAGTTGTAAGTGCTTTTAACAAAATAAAGAAACTTTCAGGGGCAATAGCTGCTTAAAGGAAACATGAGATCAGTTTGGTATGAATAGATTGAAAGATCCCTAAAGACAACTATAGACATTGGTAAAAGTTTCAAGTCTTTATCTCTTACGGTTTAAAAGGAGTTGCGATAATAAGCATGTTGTACAATAGGGACAGTAACTCTATAACTATTTCAAAATTGGGACTGAAGGGCTTTATTTTCAGAAATTCCTTTAATGTAAAACGAAAATGAAAAAAATCAATTTTTTGAGAACTTCCTGTAACGACCGGAAGTTACGCCGATGTTAAACATATCTACATACACAGATCTGTCTTTCCTCAAAATTTGGTTGTTCAAGTCTCCGCCAAATCTGAGATCTCGTTGAGAAAAGGTTTTTTGTTTCGAGACCGGAAATGGACAAACAGAATTGCTCAATGAAAATAAATTTTTGTTAATTTTTGTACATTTACCAAATGTACATGTATTTTAATCAAGCTAACTGAAACAGTGAAAAAAATATTAAAGTTATTAAAAAAACCCTGATTTGTTTGAACTCTTCAAAGGAGAACCGGAAGTGACGGTAAACAAAACGTAACCTGTTAAACACATCTTCAGTCAAATGTCTATTATCCATAAAAGTTTTATTTCTAGATCACTTACAGTTTTAGATATCTCGCGACTACCAAATTTGAAAAAAGAAAGTTACTTCAGATATTTGAGTTATCTCACCGAAAGTAGAATTACTTTGTTTAATTTACATTGCTAGATGACATGTTATGCTTTATACTGAAATTATCATTCCATGTAAAATGACCAAAAATAAAACTGCTTTAAGGAGATAACGGATCCTTTTGGTATAAATAAATTAAAAGATCTTTAAAGTCAACTAAAGACATTAGTAAAAGTTTCAAGTCTCTATCTTGTACGGTTTAAGAGGAGTAACGATAACAAATATGTTGTACAATGGAGGCATTAACTATATAACTGTTCAACGGTAGGGACTGAAGGGCTACATTTTTTAATGTCAACGTAGCATACCAATAACTCTAAGAAAAAAAAATCATACCTACCAAAAAAAAAAAAAAAATTCCAAAAATCATGAAATTCCAAATCCGGGGGGGGGGGGGGTCCCCCCCCCCCACCCCCCCCCCCCTAGATCCGCGCAGGGAAATTGATATCGATTATCTGACAGAGAAAGTAAAAGTTTTTCAAGCAATTCAAAGTGGGTTAGAGTCTCGGAGCCAGTCAATAGTCATAGGTTTCGGATTGTGAAGTGGATGAAAGTGTTTGAAGCAGGTCACAGATTTAAGTAACTACTGGTCCTTACCTATTCAGCTTGAATGTTTGGTGAACTAAGTTTATGAAGTATAGAGCTAGATCCAGAAACGGAAATTGATATCGATTATCCGGATGACAGAGAAAGGAAAAGTTTTTTTAAGCAATTCAAAGTGGGTTAGAGTCTCAGAGCCAGTCAATATTTCTGTTCCTACTGATTCTATCGTATTCAAACTTGCATGCATGGTTGATGTAACTCTGAATATGACGAACATGTCTAATTTCGCTTAATCTCAATAACCGGATGCTAGGGCAAGTTTAAGTTTTTGGAGCAGTTCAAAACAGATTTAAGTGTTTGAAGTGGTAAAATATTAATATAAATACTTCCCTAACTCATCACGACTTGCATGATTTATAATATTGATAGGTAACAGAAGGCAAGCTACAGGTATGGTACCTGATTTCAGTTATCAAGGTGTTAGCTAGCATTAAGAGGAAACCCTGATCTAAATTTTCCTTAAGCGTACTATTTTTGAATTAACTAATCACTGTCACTAGCTAACTTAAACTTGTTTGGTTTATGTGAATGCAAATGAATGATATATCGTCATGTGCTATCAATAAGTATGATATTGCTGCATATTATATGTAATAATTAAATTAGTTGTAATAAATAATATCTTTTAATATGACATTCAAATAATAGAAAATGTTCAAAAAATATAGCTATTTTATTCGTTTACTATAAAAAACGGGTAGGTTAACGCAACTTAAAGTTTTTATACCCGCACTTTCTAAAGAAAGTTCGGGTATATTGTTGTTGTCCTGTTCCGTCCGTCCGTCCGTCCGTCTGTCACGTTTTACTTTCTCAAACTGCTCTTACATCGTATAAACTAGCAATCTGAACTCTTGGAGTTTGATTGTGGGTGTCATGTTGTTTTGTAAAATGGTTTCAAAAATTCTCTGGTAGTCCTGGGGGTCAGATAATTGGTAAAAAATGATGTTTTTTCACAAAAAACCTTCTTCCTCGAACTCCTCCTACATTTTCAACAATAGACAAATCATCTTTTGGAATATGTTTTCGGGTATCCTATAGATGCGCAAAAAGGTTTCGGAAATTTCAATTTTGCCCTAGGGGTCATTTGGTGGCTGAAAAATGACGTTTTTTTTTTTGTTTTTTTTTTTTTTTTTACAAAAAATCTGGTTTAAAAAACGTCATTTTTTTTTTGCAGTAGCCAAATGATCTTCTAGAATATGATTGGGGGTGTCATTTTGAAGAATGATCAGGTTTCAGAATTTTTTTTTTTCATCACAGGGATCGGTGAGCAACAAAATATGACGTTTTTTTGCAAAAAAAAAAAGTATGGTTCCCGTAACTCCTCTTACAACTTTTGGAGTAGCTACGTCATCCCTTGGGATATGATTGTGGCTGTCCTATAGATGTGCAATAAGGTTATAAAAATTTAAATTTCATCCAGGGAGTCAAATAGTAGCAGAAAATTGACGTTTAATACTCCTAAAAAAAACCTAGATCCCAGAACTCTTCTTATGATTTAATCAATAGACACATCATATCTTGGGATATGATAGGGGCTGTCCTATAGATGTGCAATAAGGTTTTAAAAATTTAAATTTCATCCAGAGAGTCAAATAATACTAGAAAATTGACGTTTATCACTCCAAAAAAAACCTAGATCCCAGAACTCGATCCTCTATTGATTTAATGAATAGACATGTCACATCTTGGGATATAATAGGGGCTGTCCTATAGATGTGCAATAAGTTTCGAAATATTAAATTTAATCCTGGTAGTCAAATAGTAGCAGAAAATTAACATTATCCCATGTGCGGATCTAGAGATGGGGTCAAAGGGGGGGGAGGGGGTCCAGATCCCCCCCTCCAAAAATCAAATTTCTTTAAAATTTAAACCACCATCCTCCCTGCGAACTCGAATAACTGTCAACCCCCCCCCCTTCCTAGAAAAACTCTCTGGATCTGCGCATGTATCCCTCCTAACACTGTAAATAAAATGATGACTTTTTTCCTTAAAATAAAACAAGAGGCCAATGGGCCACATCGCTCACCTGAGCAACAGTTCGTTGTAAATTCTATTTCATAGCATAAGCTATTTCTATTTTAAACTTTGAATCTCTCTCTTTAGAATCTACACTAGTTGAGGATGTTTGCGTACTAATCTAACAAACTATAGCAATGTAGTTCTTGAGAAGAAGATTTTTAAACATTTTCCCAATATACTTCTATTCAAAACTTTGAACCCCTTCTAGGACCCCAGTGTTGGTCCGGGGTCACGGCCTTACAATCTAGAATTTTCACTATTTGAGGATCCTTGCATAGTAATTCAACAAACTGGTTTCAAAAACGGTTTAGCCTTTATTTTAACAATTAAGAATCCCCTTCCTATAAGAATGCTTTGTACCAAGTTTGGATGAAATTGGCCCAGTGGTTTTTGAGAAGAAGTCAAAAATGTGAAAAGTTTACAGACGTACAGCTAGACCGACAGCCGGACGTACGGACAACGGGTGATCAGATAAAAACCTTGCATTTATTTGTTTTAATTGTCGAATGATCTATTAAATTCAAAATATAATTTGGGATTTTATAAGATTTTATAAACTGTTAAAAAATGTTTTTTAAAAAATCTCATTACACCTTGCATAATTGTCAAATGATCTATTGATATTTCTTATTTTCTACCTGGGGATCCATAACTAATATCAAAGTTAAAATTAATAACAATAAATGATTAAAATGAAAAGTTTATCCTCCACATCCCACCTCCCCCCCATCAAACCTCAGGTTCTAAAGATTCAGAGTCTTCTTACATTCTTACATGTGTACAGTAGCGAATTATAAATCATTTTTTGATTGGTATTTTTCTCTAGATGCTCATTAAAATTTTTGAAATTGCTTTTTAATTTTTAAGATAAACAAAATGTTAATATATGTATTCGGGGCAATTGTAAGGTCTCCTAAACAAAGCAGGTTCATTATTAGGCTAGGAATTACATGGGTCAAACATGTACTACATATGAATAAGATAAAATACTTTATTATTTCCAGTTCTAGAAAGTAAGGGCGTCTCCAAGGGGGTAAAACCTATATACCATTTGATGTGCAATTTATGACACAAATAGCAAGAATAAATGTGGTTTAGGGATGGAAATCTCAAAAGTTATCAAAATA